>JAZHYW010042329.1:0-31916 GCA_037355805.1 Ixodes ricinus | reverse complement strand
AGTTAGACAAAGTACGAACGCTGGGTCAACCAGCTTACTTCCCTTCCAATTCAAAATTCGATAATTGAAATTATTTTTTTTCCATTATTATTGGAATGAGAGTAGGAAACCCACAGACTCGACTCTGCAGGATTGAGGCTTGTTCTAAATGTTAGTTCAAGGAAGGCACAAATTAATCAAAATATGAGTTGCGTGTTTTTGGTGTCCCATTAGACGATCTAGAGGCATCTATATTTTGCATACGAATTTATTATAAATAAAAATTAAAAACACAGAATAATATAGCGTAATATAGTCTTCTAGCAGGACATTGCCCACGCCTCGAGATCCAAGTCGAATAGAAAATTGGTCGACCTGCGCTGGCAGGATTCAGACCCGATTTTAGCAAGATCATAAACTTTGACGAATCTTTGAAATGTCTTTGCTGTGCAAAGGTCCTCGAAATTCCCCTGTGCAGTGTCGTCTCGACACTGGGTAGGAAATTTAGAAGACGCGGCTTGTTTACGAGTATCGCGCCGCCACCGAGGTGTTCGTTTACCGCCAGTGGCTTTACAAACCGCGACGAGAGACAACGTTGACCGCTCTTGTTCCCACGCGATTCATCGCGTCCGGTTTCGTCGCTTGTTCCCGCTGGAAGGACGCCAAACGGGGACGAAGAGGCGACGATGAAGAGGCAGAGCGCAGCACTCACACCTGCCCTAACGCGCGCCGCTTACCTTCTCCGCCGTGCTGCACAACGCGCAGTCGTTTCCTCTTTCCAGCTGTTTCTTTGTTTTCTTCATCTTTTCTTTCGTCATTTTTTGGAGGACGCTCGGTGATTCGGATGATTTCCGAAACACCATATCTGGTGATGTTGTCGGCACTTTTTGTGCGTCAATATGGGGGTTCTTCTTTCTGCCGTCTGCGCGTCAACACGGGAGGCTCGTCAGGTGGCCGAGTGCCGCGTGGGCACAATTGGAAGCGTCACGGGGAGTTACGCCATAGTTGTTGGTTCAATGTTAAATTTAGACTTCAATATAAAATTTCAACGTAGACTTTAATGTAAAATTTCCAGTGTCGCCGACAGCTTAACAGACGCAGGACGCGGCTTATTATGTTCAAGCGTCTTGCTTCGTGAGTCGTTCGTCTGCGATCTTATTGGCGGAAACTGCAACCCTATTGGCTGTGGATAAATAATGAGGTGCCCGGAACTACTCGCCACGCTCCCCCGCGTTTTTTAGGCTGTCCTCGTAACGTGCCTAGATCTATCATCTCTTCTATGTAACCGCAGCACCCTCAGGGTTATTGACAGATAGCACATCCCGCCTCTCACTAATGGTCGGCCTAAATCCTCACTGTCATGATAATACATTCGAATATATATAACAGTATATATATTGAAAGTGTGGCTGTGCATTTAAACGTGATATGGGCCACTACAGTTTCGGCTAATGTTTCGTTTTCTTCTCGATACCCGGATTCTAACTTACGATACCCATTTGGCGCCAAAATGACAATATGATTCGACAGAGTTATGTGTCGCTTTTCCCTAGTTCATACAGGTAATTTCCCTCATTTAATCTACGTGAAGGAATTCATTCTGCCGGGTTGCGGCAAGCTCATGGGATGCATCGGCGGCGTTGTTGACCTCGATCTCCAAGAGTAGATAGGTGACCACTGGCGTTCACATTTGCGAGCTCGCCGGAATGCAGGTCGAATCCAGCCTAGCGAGTGCCGCGCAAACGCAGGCAGGAGGCCCGTGGAGACTTGAACGGTACTAATTACGACTAAACGTATTACTAGTAATTAGTTACTTTTCTTTTACAAATTTTTGTAAGTATTTGAATACGTTTCTTACGGAGTAATCGCGAGAGCAATTCGATTACGTTTGGAATTACGAAAATTAGTTGTAACCGTCACTATTCTCCCTTCCCCTTCCTGATGGCGTCCTTTGTTCAAGTTTCCTACAAAGGAATCATCCAACCGAGTCTCCGACCGAAATTGGAGGATTAGGAACACAAGCAATTTATAGTTCCGAGATTGTAATCCAATAATGGAAAGTACAAAATACCCATTTTGAACGCGGCAGAAAAATCTGTCACTTTGAAAGTCTGAAGCAATCGGAAAACATAATGGTTACTATTTCAGGGAACGGCTAATTAGATTGCTTCTAAAGTAATCAAGTAATCTAATTGAATACTTCTTAACCAAGAGTAATGGCAACTGTAATCGATCACTTCTTCCGAGTAACATTTACAAGATTTGGACGCAACTGTGTCTACACGGGAACCTCGTTGTCCTTTCAGCAAGCACAAAAGGTGTAATGTTGCGCTCGGAATGTAGCGACCAGTAAATTACTCCTGTCGCGATCGCTCATTGTTTCGCGAACGTACTCGAGCCAAGTTAACGCCTCTGTACAAGAACGGAGACAATAACTAATAAAATTAGGTGGTCGCTGAGAACGATTTTATAGCGCGAAAATTCAGACTGTTCTCGACGATGTTTCAACTACGGAAAAACGAAGCTTAGCCAGTGCAATGCGACTGCTAGCTTGGGGCTACTAACGTATTTCGAGCTGTGATCATTACATGACCGCACGTCAGTACGACGCTCATCCTTATCGAAACGAGTAAACGCGGTAATTTAAAACGGTATTTCCGGGTTCAGCAGCGTGAACTCTTGCTCCATACGCTCCGAGCTGCGGTAACAAAAAGTATAATCGCGATTAAATAGTCTTCACTTTCTAAAAAACGGCGCTACTTCAAATAAAATATATTAAAAGTTTATCCTTGCAGTAACGCGACAACCTTCGCATTCGTGGGTTACTTTGGTTACGAGAATATCCCTCTGTCAAGATCATAGCACCAAGAGTGTCTGTTTTCTGCTTAACAAGCTCCCGAGCCATTTCAACAAAATGGCCGTGTTTAAACGCATTCAATAATTTCAATCATCACGATAAGCATTTCGCGAGAAAGAAAACGCATTCGACTGAAAGATTAATGAAAAACGCGCGCGGTTGGGTATAATCCGGAAACACTCGAACCACGAGCGCATGTTCTTCCAGCATTTCTTTCTTCGGAAACAAATCTACCCCGGGCGGTCACAGGGTGCGCGAGCCACCATATGTAACATTGGGTCAGTTCTCTCCTCGGCGTCTAGCAGGTACCGCATCGCGAGCTCATTTAAAACGAAACGCGCATACCAGCGAGAAACGGGTTGCAAACTGTTTGGTGCCCGTCTCACGTTACGCTTGGCACGGGTAAACCAGAGACGTGTGCAAACGGATGAGACAACATTTGTAATTGACCTCGGCGTTTGTCATAAATCGCCTCGACGGGACGCCGATCGGGAAACCGCATGCGCCCAAGTAAACGACAGTCTTCTCGCGTCCCGTAATAAATCAGGACGCGAAGGTGCAAAGGCATAAATTTCCTTACCTCACCTTCCCGGGTCCTTTATGTAAATTTGCTCTCGGATGATATGCGATTAGATGACACTCCGCTAAGACATTCGTCTTTAAAGGTTATTTCCGTCATGTGCGCGATTGAGTGCACGTGCAACGATGTGAAAGCCACTTGGAGGTAGTATCTCACCGGATGCTGTATCTAGCACGCCTCAACTAATACGTAAAAATTTGGTGCATAGCCCTAATTCTTACTGTGCTGCTTATTTTGACGACGGTCACTCTTTTATTCTCTTTGCATTCTTCTTTCGACCCTGGCCACATGTTTTGCTCAATTACATTCGTACGAGCTACGAAAGTACCTATGAGGATGAGCACACAGGGGGTAAACAAACTTGAATTGGAATAAATTACACCGCGTACATGCCGAGCTCGAAAAAACGCAGCGGAGGAGCAGAGGGAGGAGCAGCGGAGAAGGAAGAAATTCAGCTACTGTTCCTTGTTCTGTTTCACCTTCGGCACCCTGTAAGTCGGCGTACGTCCTTGCGCTATGACGGGGTTTTGGGCATTAGGATGGCATTTCTCTGCGGGATATTTCGAGGTTCATTCTCCTAAACTCCTCAAAAAACAATAATAAAAAAAAAAAACCAAGGGGCCGTGCATAGCCCATACTCGTCATTTTGTTAGAGAGTGGCGTACGGCCGGCATGTCCCCGGGACCCGAGCCAGTCGCCAGCACCCACGCGAAAAAAGACGAGACTAACGATGACGAATGGAGGCCCCAGTGCGTATCTCGCCCCGCCGCCAGTTTCCCAACAAGGAGCTCGCAGACGTGCCCCGGGACCCCAAGCAGTGCCGCAGAGCCGAGAGCGTTGCCGGTCCCGCTGCCGCCGCCGCTGCCTGTAGGTCAGCACAACGGGAGCAGCCGTCCGCCGCTCTCGGGCCTCGCTGCTGGCGGCGGAGAAGGACGCGACAGCCGCGAGTACAACTCCTCGAGTCGGACAGCGGCAGCGACAGATGTCACGGGCACGCTGCTGCTAGCGTTGCTTTGAGTCTCCCCGACGGAAGGCGCCGTAAATCAGGGCCGCCGTCCTCTTCCCTCCGCAGCGACGGTATGCGGCAGTCCTCTCCGCCGTCGAGGCTAGCAGGAGTGGGGAGATGCGGCGGCGGCGGCGGCGGTGGTCCCCTTTCCGAATACCACGTCGTTGACGACGGGACTACACTCCAGTCACTAGACGAGCAACGGGTCAGAGTATAGTGGCACTTTAGTGATCTAGGTGCTCCAAATCATTGTTGCCAGTTATCCGATGCTTTCTCCGAAATCCCAGGAAACGGTATTCCTTCCTGCAGAACTTATAAAACACACCGCGACAAAGCAAAACGGTACCGTCTAAGCTTCCTGACAGAGTATCTAAAGCTCAGAAAGTCGCATTTTCGAATCATATCCGAACCGCCACCAATTGCGCCTGCTCTGAAGTCTGAACTAAACACCAGAATGGCGGCACGCGTAAGAAAACTGAGGAATGGAGCGCCGATGCTCTAAACGTAGCTTATTATTACTCGGGCTAGGGGTAAGGAAATACACTGTTAAAGTGTGGGGTTTCCCCATACCCCTAGCTCGTCCCCGAGTGAACAACGCCACACCGTTCTCTGTTGTGACCGTTTATTGCCTGTGGGTGGTGCCGCGGGAACTCTGGTCGGCCGATGGTCGCCGGCCCGGGCTGGTGTTGACTTGCCCGTGCCCCATGTCGTCGCCAGATCCAGGATGCCGATGGCTGCCCGCCGTGCCGATGTCGTGGCCTCGCCGGAGCCCCCGAAGGGGAAGCGGCCCGATGTTGTGTCCGGTGCAGGTGGTGGTCGCAAGCCAGACGACAGAAGCCCCCGCGCCGGACGCTGTCCCTCCTTATCAGCTAAAGTCGTGCTCGGGAGAGCGCCACCTGGCGTATCACTCCCACCAATCACACGTGCGGTGGGTGGAGAGGATGTCACGGAGATGTTGCCGGAGGAGAGGGGGAAAAGGGGAGGTGCGCCCCTGGCGACAGGAACGATGGGGACTGCCAGGTTCCCACACTACCCTCCCCTCAAATCTCGAGTCCGAGTACGTGGAGGCCGCACAGTCGCGCACACACACACACACAGCACTGAAGAGTCCCAGCGCACTCCACGTAGCGAAGTCCCAGAACACGCAAACACTTAAAATTAGCAACACTACGAAACGCTTACTAAACAACTCAATCTCCTATCGCGACACAATAATATAAAACCGTAAACAAACGCGGATGCAGTGCACTTCCCGACACTAAAAAACAACAAAGCCGAAACGTTTTAGGAAAAGCTAATTCAGGACGGAGTATCTTTTAACTGAACTGAACAAAGAACTGCGAACTTGCGCACTAGAAAGCGTACCCACTATCACCGAACCAAATCCCGGCACCGCATGACTAAGGAGTCTTCTTGCAAGCACCGAGACGGGTCCGGCTCAAGCAAGCAAGCAGTCCAGAACGCTCTGACGCAGCACTGAAGATGGCAAGACAAAGGGGTCGAAAAGCAGCGAGCTCAAAACGGATTATCTCTCTTGGAACTAACCTGAACAAAAGACTACGAACTCGCGGATTAGAATGCGTACGCGCTATCGCCAAACCAATCCCCGCACCGCATAACTGAAAAGTCTTACTGCAAGCGCTGGGACCGGTCCGAGTCAAGCGAGAAAGCAAACCAAAACGCTCCAACATGCCGAGCTATTCCGAATCTACAACAGAAAACTTATTCGCGCAAGATTACATCCGGTGGTGGGGGACGAGCTCCAGAACCCTGTTTTTCTGCACCGAAAACTCCGAAGCGGTATCTACAGTTTTCCCACTGTGTTCCAACACGCGCTTGCAACTCCACACCGAGGCGCTCATCACTGCAGCGAAAACCGTTAGTACTCTAAACCTGCCCGGTCTCGCACATCTCCGAAGCTAACCTCCCGCTCGCCAGACGGCTGGTACTTTAAACCTGCCGGTCTGACCAAAAATGAAACAATAACCTCTCGTCCCATCACCGAACAACCGATAAAACGAAGGTCTTGGTGTCACTCCTCCGCCTGAGTCACGCGAGTCCGAGAGAGTACCGACGTAGGCGGCATCTAAGCACATAAAACAGGTGATTCCGAGCAACATAACTTGCGGAAGTCTTAGAGTCACTCGGTCACCATCACACCGAAATTGCGAACTAAAACGAAACGATTCCCGTGCGTCTCGGACTGCGCAGCGCCACCACGTACCACGAACAAACGAAGGTCGTTCGCGGAAGCTAAAACGGGCTGCATAAGTGCGTCGGAATCAGCAGAAACTAATCTATCCCGAAGAATACCCTCGCGCCAACTGCAATACCAGCAGCATACAGCGCCGGCGGGGCGCGGCCCGACTCCCGGAGTCCGTCATAGCAATACCAGCTACTTTGCGACGTTAACGGCCGGCGCCCCGCCCGACTCCTTGGAGCCAAAGAAACGCGTATATTTACAAACCCAGACCGAACTGCTGATCCTTCGCTACTCTTGTTGCTAACCATAGATTCCCGCCGGACACAAGGTGCCCGCTCGGTCTCGAAATCGCCTTCGGAAGTAATAAAATCTGTACTACGCCTAAGACGAAGTTGGTGGCGCGTAAAGAACCAATTTAACGGAAAAAGGTTCGCCTCAAGCCTGGAGAACATTTTATGTGGGGTTACGCAATGGAAACAATCACGTAATCTGCCTTTCTCTCCTAACCATTCGCCGCGAATACTATCTGTATTCTATAAAACCTGATAACCATTCCTTTCCTAAATAAAGATAGCGCCTCAACAGTACCTTAACTACCCTGGAAAACCCGCGACACGACAAAGGAGCGATTCAAACAAAGACCTAGGCCTAACTCTAAGAACAATGAAAAGGAGCGCATGGTCACGACCAAATAACCAAAATACTAAAAGCGACGCGGAGGAAAAGGCCGCAACCCTCAGAAGCTTAGCGTAAAAAGCAAGACAATACAAGATCAGAACGCGACGGAGAAACTGACCCCAGCGCGAAAAACGTTCACCCACGTGGTGCGAACGGAAAATACAAAACGGAACACAAGTCCAACTCACAACAAAATGTAATACTAAAATAGTCATTGAAACGCGCAAAGACAACTGACGATACTAAGCCAACTAACGCGGCCGGAGAGTCGTCGAAGGTGCGAACTCACACGGTCTTCCTTCTTCGTGGGCGACGCAAACAAAGGGGCTCCGGGATGGCCTGGGCGGGTGGCGTCCATCTTGGGGGAACCGGCGGCGGGATCTTGGGCATGCCTGGGGAGAGCTTCCCGCGGCGACGGCGTCTTCCGGCGCCAGAGCAACGGTCACCAGAGCAGCGTGGAATTGCGGGCGATTCGCCCAGGAACGAGCAGGCCCCACGTTGGTGCGCCATTTTGTGGGGTTTCCCATTCCCCTAGCTCGTCCCCGAGTGAACAACGCCACACCGTTCTCTGTTGTGACCGTTTATTGCCTCTGGGTGGTGCCGCGGGAACTCTGGTCGGCCGATGGTCGCCGGCCCGGGCTGGTGTTGACTTGCCCGTGCCCCATGTCGTCGCCGGATCCAGGATGCCGATGGCTGCCCGCCGTGCCGATGTCGTGGCCTCGCCGGAGCCCCCGAAGGGAAGCGGCCTGATGTTGTGTCCGGTGCAGGTGGTGGTCGCAAGCCAGACGAGAGAAGCCCCCGCGCCGGACGCTGTCCCTCCTTATCAGCTAAAGTCGTGCTCGGGAGAGCGCCACCTGGCGTATCACTCCCACCAATCACACGTGCGGTGGGTGGAGAGGATGTCACGGAGATGTTGCCGGAGGAGAGGGGAAAGGGGAGGTGCGCCCTGGCGACAGGAACGATGGGGACCGCCAGGTTCCCGCCAAAAGGGAAGCAAAAATAAGTAAAGCCAAAGCCAATAAGGTATGTCGTTAACATTGCTAGAAAAACATGTACAAAACGCTGCAAAATAGAAAAGACGCCACTCCCTAGTGACGCCTTTCAAATGTAATTTAAAGAAACAGTATTACAATAAAAATATTAACATTACAATCGATTCATGACATTTTTTAACAATTAAACAGGTATGCGCGATTTCTTGAACATGCTTTTCTAAACAAAATCTCATGAATACAAAACCCACTTTTCCACGGTGGTTTCCGCGGGTAACTAATTATCATTTGTTGTTTATTTGTATGTTTATACAGCCGGAAGTTAGTCAGCCCCCATGGCATCTGGTGTCTCAGCTGTAGAGAGCAATTTAGCCAGTGGGGTACAACACCCATCCTGGAGCCCTTAGCGTGCACCACGCGGTGGTGATACACGACCGCACGCTGGTTCGATGCTCATCCAGATAAAAACGGGCAGGGTGGGGATCGAACCCAGGATCCCTGGGTTCTGCAGCGCGAGCTTTCGCTCCACGTGCTTCGAGCTGGTGTGCGCTAGCCCACTCGGCCACCGAGTGGGCTAGCGCACACCAGTCTATTTCCGTGTGCAATGCAATAAGATTGCATTACATCACAATGCAATCTATTTCGAAAGTGTCAGAAATGAGTCCTAGGGCAATAGCTTGAGAAGTGACAAAATAGCAAGCGGTCAAACTTGCGATTCCGGACAGGTCGGGCAAACGTCAGTTTAGGCCCCGGCCGCTTCAGTGGCAAATAAATAGAAAACAACAAATCCCCTAAGCTTTCCGTTTGCGTTTCCTTTCATTGCAAGAATGGACGGAAAATTATATATTTTTGTAAAACTTAAATTATCGACCATAAAACCGTGCCATACCGCAGTTTGTCGGCCCCACGGATCGGTGTCGCCATCTAGGGGTCAACTTTTAAGCCTTTTCAAGATGGCCGCCGTGAAGCCTCAACCCCATGGCGGCCCTAAAATTAAAACTAGCGTCAATTGTTTTCTTTATAATTACGTTTTGTATTAGGGCATTCACTTGGTTCCTGGAGGGCTTGAATTCGCAACTTTCAACAACCTATAAAGGGCGCGCTTACACCTATCAAAATGGCTGTCACCTGGATGATCGTCGTAGAACACCAGTACGAGGCGGGGTCTGCGACGCGTAAGTAATTCTAGTTTTGCTTAATATGGCTAGTATTAGCGGCTTACTTTACTTTTTCACGTCAGAAAGGTGTAGGCAAGCACCTTTATAGTGAAGCCGATCATCCTGTAGTTAGAGAGCGCGATTCCGCCACCCCCACCCGTGGTACCACCAACGCTGAAAGTTGCGAATTACGTTCCCAATCCTGATTCTTGGGCGAATGTCTTCAACGTTGCCATAACAGTTCCTTGTTTTTGATAGAGCCTAGAATGGCAAGGCTAAGCCTCCCGTTACAATATGATATAATATATGACACAAATATGTCACGGTGTCTAATTTTCGTCTCCTTAAAAGCCTCTTAACCGAATACAAAATTGAAAGAGGGTGAAAGAAAAAAAAGGAGAGACAGGGCAAGAAATAATTTGCAGCATATATAATGGGAATGAGGGTCGGGAGAAGGCGCTAAGCTACATAGTAGCCTGAAATTCACCTTGATGCTCAACGTGAAGATCAGTCACGCCGCAGTGTAATTGCCGCCCAATTATACTCGATCGAACAGCGAAAAGTGATTTGGAAAAGACACCGTTTGTCAACGATTACTCGGTGTAGCTCCTCCGGCACCGTTTTAATATATCGATTTAAGAGTGCGCACAAGGTCACGTATACGTATCCGTCTCTTAATTCCCTTATAGCCAATGCCATCACATAGCAGAGAGATCACAGGGGTCAAAGCGAAAGCTCGTGCTCATGTATGCGCGGTCTCGGTTTGTTGCCAGCCCCGGCAACCAACCCCTCAAAAAAAAAACAACAAAAAAACGGAAGGTTTAAAAAAAGAGAAAAGGTGGCTTCGCGTTGCTTAGTGCTTTTACGAAGGTATCGAAACTTACCTGCGGAAAAAAGCGGGGAGAAAGCGCTTGGCTGCCCAGCGCAGGCTTTCACAGCGCAGGCGGGCATTCGAACAGCCCTCTGCAGGTTGCTTTTTTGTTGCTCTAAATGTGAACGTACGCTTTCACGGGAGAGTGGAGGAGCTGAGACGAACATCTATCGTGGCGACCGGGGTGAAAAAAAGGAGGGGACGGAGGCGGGGGGGGGGGGGGCGAACACGAATCTTGCGTCGCGTAGAAATTCTCCCGCTGCCGGCACGAATAAAATGGTGGACATAGAAGGGCTAAAAAAGAAAAGAAACACCTTCGAGTAGAAAATGGGGATCGGTAGGGCACTCACATTGGACGGACTGGAGGGAGTTGGTCTTTCTAAATAAAAAAATAAAAAAGTATTTTTTTTGTCTTGTTTTTCGGTATCGTTCTCTGATCCACTTCACTCAGTTCACTTTCACTGGCTTCTATATTGAGAAGGGTGTCAAAAAGAAGCAGACATATCGCCAAAAACGAAACTAGCGATTTTTTTTTCAATACTCTTTTTATGTTACTGGCGCCAATTTGAACAAAGTGAGTAGAGAAACGAGGAAAATGGCGCTGAGGGACAGACCTGAGCGAGTCTTCCTCGTCTAGTGGTGTTTACGCTGGCAGAAGCGCTCCCGACGGGCGATCTAGAGAAAGGTTGTTGTAGCACATCGCTCTGGTTGCCTTTTATTTTTGTGAAAATAAAGTATATAGTGAACCGGCAACACTAAAAAAACATTTTTTTTTCGTCCCGTATTTTCTGGATTATAGTACATTCACTACATATGTTTAGAAGTAGAAATTTTACGCGGTGCGGGCTATCTATACAGGTGCAGACTATAGAAGGATTTTTTTCCCAGATCGTTCAATTTGACAAGACCTGACGGATTTTTAGAATTACTGTGTATGGTAATGAGGACTTATGCATAGTACAATCTTTTTCGTGGGCTAATAAAGCAGGCATTCGTAAATGTTTTACGTGTGGACTAGGCACCAGCTGCGCACTGCGCACCGGACTATACACTTGGTGCGAGCAGACTATGCATCAGATGAGGACTATCTAAAGACACACAAAAAAAATAACCGAAATATGCCGCTGCGAGCTATAGTCCGGAAAATACCTCACCTAAAATATTTGTCATGCCCCTCTTTTCTCGCCTTTCCAAACACACATTTACATGTATGTTTCGATGGAAACGATTGAGCTTGCTAGAAAGTTTTTGATGCAAAATGTATCGTCGACAAAACATTAGCTTTCAGACGGCTTAGAACTAAAACACAATACCTAGATCTGTCTACCTATAAAAACAGGCATCTTCATTCATTCGAAGATTTTTAAGCTTTCCAGCGATCCATGCCACGAAGAAACGACCGCTGTACTTGAGCGTCCTTTCTACAAATCGGCGCTAATTTCCCAGATTAAAATGCTCCCCTCGAGATTCTTAATATTACCTTTATTTAGTATACCGCCTCACTAGAATGTGTCAACGCAAGAACTTATTTTCACAT
The DNA here is from genome assembly GCA_037355805.1 of Ixodes ricinus. Taxonomy (NCBI): domain Eukaryota; kingdom Metazoa; phylum Arthropoda; class Arachnida; order Ixodida; family Ixodidae; genus Ixodes; species Ixodes ricinus. The sequence goes on along the minus strand of JAZHYW010042329.1, from coordinate 20,056 downwards.
TATTCTTCGGTCGAAAAAGAACAGAAACACACACAAACAAAAACTATGGGACCGAGTTGCTACTCCTTGAAAACCCGGTGCCCAACTAGTAATTAAAAAGTCGAGGAACAGCAGTAATTTATGGGGAAAACAGTCCGTTGTGCTTGGATCACCCGGGGCGAGGTATTCCTATGGCGTACGCGGGTTCTTCGTTTATTGGACAGCCCGCCGGGGGTCGCAGTATTGGAGGCAATCACGCGGCGACACCGCCGACTAACGCCAGCGGCTCTAACGAATCCACAGCGCCATGCCTCGTCTCTCCCAGCCTCGGCAACGGCGTCGAGCTGCGAAACGCACCCCGTCGCTAATGCCCGTCGGTTACAGCAGACGTGGGCACGGGGGCACGCAGCTATGAGAGCTCGGTATAGTTATGCGTATATTTTATCGAGGTCGCGACCTCACCGAACGAGGGTATCCATAGGAACCCCGTGGCATCCCGGTTCGCAGCAGTGACGGGGAGATACTTTGTGCGTGCTTTTGTTCGAGACAATAGACAAAGAAAATAAAAAAAGCGCCTGTTGCAGGCGTTGCTCGTCGCGGGGAGAACCGTCGAGATTCAAAGGAAGACCGCTAGGAGGAAGAAACACAGGCAGAGCGCCGAAACGCGGAGTGAAAAGCGAAATTAAAAAGAAGAAAGAACATGAACCGTTTTGTTACAATATCTCTCTACGTAGGGGCATGGAAAGTCAGTTCCGTTTCCCTGGCATCAATAGCTGCTTGTCTCTCGAGCACATGCTGGGGAAAAAATCAATCTTCTTTTCTTTTTCTTTTTTTTTTTTTTTGAGAGGAGCGAAACTTTTTGGGTGCCGAGGGGGCCCTTAACACACCTCTATGTGAAACCAGGCAATTTTTTCGAAGCTATGTGCCCCCGGTGTGCTCGTCGTCCCCTCATTTAAATGCCCAGTTTGTGGCGTAGCATTCTCTAGCCAGTCTTCTCCTGCCTCGTCTCCTCCCTTCTTTTTCACCTCTCTCGTGACCTTTCGGAGGCACCTAACTGTGAGCGCACGGGCTGCCCCTCGTGACCTCCTCACTGTTTAGCTTTTTTTTTTTTCACTTTAGCTTTTGTTTCGCCAGAGTTGGAAGATAGTAATAACAGGAGAGAAAGAAGCGTAAACGTAAAACGTAATCTCTGGTGATCTTTTTTTTATGCTCGATTATGTTACTTTTTTTTCTTGCGTCGTGTTTCCTTGAATCAATTTCGTGATAAGATTATCGGTGCGGTGTCGTGCGCAATTAAAGCCGAGAAATCCGCGCTCACTGGGACTCGGCTTTTGTGTAAGCGCGGCAATTATCAGTCATGACCGGAACATCATCTCGAGACGCGATTGGTCGATAGAGATGCAAACGCACCGCTCAGGAGCGAAAGCTGTTCATCGCGTCCCCTAAATTTGCTAGCATTTAGAGAAAGAAAACAAAGCAACGCCTCAAACATTAGAACGAAATAGACAGGCACGTAGCCAGGATTTTGTTTCGGAGGGGGGGGGCGGCGCCGTCTATGACAAAATGCTGTATGAGGGGAGGGGCGAGAGGAGGCCCCAGCAAAATGGAGAGATTTCGGGAGGGAGGGGGGCGACCCCGCCCCCCCCCACACACATCACGTGCCTGGAAATAGACAAATATAAAATACGGCCTTGGTGGTTAGCGACGACTGATGCACGCCAGAACGACCAGGGTTCTCGAACTCATTGTAGTGTGGGGGCCAGATAGGCCACCCCCGGAAAGTCCAGCAACGACGACTTATTCGGACTGGTGCTGCCATAGAATGGAGAACTTCTTTCGCTTTAGCTGCTCGAAGAAAACAAGCTATGATTAACCTAATACGCCGGGGTTGCTTTAATATGCGCCTCTTGCACTCTTTTGCGGCTAGAAGAAAGAACATTGCCGTGCTTCCATAATCGATACGGGCCTTCACACCCAGAAGCGCTGACATTAACGTGTAAAGTTAAACATTAACGCAAAGGCTACACCAAACACGTCGCGACAGATTATAAACGAAACGACGTCGTCGGCCGCCAATCATGGTAGAGCTCAAACGCATACACAAACGCAAACTAAAAAAAACAAGAAAACATCTTGGCCTATAAAAAAAATAGGGTGTCTGTTCGTCTTCTTAAAGGCGAGGCCAGCTCCTTAATCGATCCTGTCAGCGCGGTCATATTTCACGAGACCCCGGCGCCTGCTCCTCGCCTATTCCCGCACTCTTCAAGAAAGAAGAAAAAAGATAACATAAAACTGAACACTTCAGCTTCCAGACCCATGTTTATACAACAGCACTCTCGTTCTTATCGGAGCCGCCACTTTGCCCTTAAAGCGGTTTGATTCGGCGCCCCCGCGCACATTGACACGAGGAGATGGGGAAGACTGCATGCGACGTCTAGAGGCAATCGGACCACCGCATCTGGTGTCTGCAGCAAACCAAGCATCCAAAAAACCAGAAGAAAAAAAACAACTGAAAGTTCAGCAAGCATGTTTAGCCATCGCGACTAGCATTTATCCGGCCTCGCGCACCGTCCAAGTCGCCGCTGACTTACAGAGGCGGCCGAATGGGAAAGGCGCTCGACAAAGGAGCACCGATAAGCGGCTTCATTACCCTCGCGCTTTCTCCGGCCGGGCCCAGATCCTGAGATTTGAGCATCGATACCGGGGTCATTGTTAGTGCCTGCTGCCGGCGCAGTCTTCCGAGGGGCCGCTGCGAGCTTTGTTGTCCCTACAGCAGGGTGCATTAAAGGTGCTCAGTCGGGGGCAGAGCTATACGTTTTCGTGCAGTCGGGAGCACTGCAGAAGTTGTGTAAAGGGGCGGGCTTTGAATTCGTTTTCGAGACGTCGCTTTCTTACAGCGATATCTGCAGTTCGGGAGAACCGCGGCCCTGGGGACGGTAGCTGAACGTGGGACGCAGCTGGAGACGATCGGAAGAAGTGATTTGTTTGTGAAAGGTTGAAAGCAGAGAACGAGTGGAGGGCTTGCGGTCTGTGCCCGGATGTTTGGGGGCGATATTTGATTTTTGGCCATGGTGTTAGAGGGAAATATTCTAAGTAATAAAAGTAATATAAAGAACATGTTCATGCGGTAATACTTCTGAAAACTATTCCTCTCAAATATCCTATCTAAAACGGGCACATTATGCAGATTTTGAAGAGGTCCTCCCGTGATGCTGCCAATTTCGCCACTTTTGGTTAAGAAGTGTGTGCTGCACCAAAGAAAATAATTTCTCGCCATTCTCATCACTTTTTTTCTTTACTAAGTATTTAAATAAAACAAACCTGGATCGCGTTTACCTATACATCATACAAAAGACGATGTGGCAGACATCAGCCACCACGATATCCGTGGTTCGAATGCCGCGTGCCAAGTGTCTCCTTGAACTCGTTGCCATGCTGCATTCCAAGCACGGTTCTCGTGTTGACTTCCCTTCGAATCTGTTTGCAGACTGTCTTTTGTATGATGCATAAGCAGTGTGACGCCGCTTCTTAGGGAGCTTAACGAACGCGTCCCGCCGAGTTTTCCGATCGTCTGTCGCGTCCGTCAAAGAAGTTGCTAATCACGGCATCCTGCGCATCGGATGTCGCACTCACACACAAACGTTATTATACACGCACACAGACAGGAACGAACGCACCTAAAACGCGCATAGATACACGCGCGCGCGTATTGCGCACAACGTCCGAAAATCCGTTCAGCAGAAGCGACATCGACACATGGGAATAGATTTGCGTCTGTCATCTGTGCCGCCGCTGGTTACCGGGCGCCTCCGCTTATTAATACGAGCAGCGTCTAATTAAAAATTTTCTCGCTCCGCGAATGCTGGGATTAACGTGCGGGGACCAAGCTGCACTAATCTCGCCGCATAAGCCGCTTCCGTGCACGGCCCTGCTAAACCCTCGCGCTGCTAAACCCTCGCGCCAACGACGCCTCGTCCTTCGCAGGGGGCCTCGGGATTAATCGACGTGCGGTTAATGTCGCGGAATTCTGCCCACTCTCACTTTTAATGCCACGTGCAAAATGCTAAAGATGTGTGATAACTAAGATTTCGTGTTTTCAAAGTTTTTTTTTGTTTTTTTTTAAACACGGAGGGTGTTTGGTCGGTGTCTATTTTTTGTTGGAAATTCGGGGTTTGTCGAAGTTTATTTCTGTTCGATTCCCATTTCTCCGAAATTCGGAGTTTAATTTTACTCCGTTCTTATATTTTTTTATGTCTAAACAAAAACGTACACTATTTTTTTTTTTTTAAAGGAATCACCGGCATCGAAATATATTCCTGCACCTGCATGTGGCATTTGCGCCCTTGCAATTGGCGCTACTATCTGTACCACGACAAATCTTGGAAAAAAGTGTTATTCAATCAACGTCGGAACTTTGAAATAGCCAAACCCCTGGTCGCATATAATATCTTTAGCTTCCCTCTCCATCCTAGGAAATCTACAGGTTCACATCTTTCACTGTTATAAAAACAACCCCTCCTCCTCCAAACAAAACAACACGAATAGTAGGGTTTAAACTGGAAAGCGGAACAGTGGCTTTCGTCGTGGTCCAGATGTACAATGGCCCATGTACAGGAGATAAACGGGAAACTCTCTTTTGTTAATAGTCCAAAATTTAAAAAAAAGGAACTGGATTTTTTTTAAATATTACTAACACCGTGCTGTGGCTAGTTTTATTCGTAAAATACCGTCTTTTCTGGCTTTTTTTTTTTTTTTGCTATCGTGATTTTGTAATTTTGGGTTTGTCTGGTAAATCCGAATTGTCGAAAGTTTTACCGGCGAGTGTTTTTCGGAGTTTATCGGATTTATCCGAAAACACGGAACCCTCGTGATGACGCAACAGGTGGCAATACATTTCGGGGCGTAATACCAGCCTAAGGGTCGCGCCACTATTATTACAGAAACCCTGGTTGTAGCACTTTCGAGTGTTGCGGCATTACTTCGACGTGAAAGCCGAGCTTAGGAGGCGTTTAGGCTGATCGAGAGCTCTCATCGTCGGGCTTTATAAGGTGCACTCGAACCCGTTCAGGCCGGAGGACGCATCGCGGGTTCGAAACTAAAAACACTTTTTTTTCGACCGTTGGTCAAAATTTTAACTTGCATAAACTAGTTTTACCATTTGAGTTGAGCTAAGGTACCTCTAATCAGCAAAATGAAAGACCATGCAGAGTTTCATACCCGAGAAACGTTGCTGTCTTGCATTTTCTGGGAATTTGTCCGCGGACAAGTGCTTCTCAACAATACACCTGAAATTACTTTTTTATGAACACTATTTGACGATGTTACGCACATAAATTGACTTCAAAACATTTCGGAGGAACCATGGTGAAAGCTTTCGTGGACGCAGTTTACTCTTATGCGATCTTTTTATCTGTAGAGATTCTGAAGGGCAACAAGAAGATATTATTTTACAATTGGAGTACTTTATTTGAGTCGATATCCTTAATTACGTGTAACCCCTGTATTGTCAAATCAGTATAAAAGGTAAACAATGGGCCTCTTTTTTTTTCTTGCTGCTTGACCTGTAAGTTTTACAAATGAAGAGATCTCTATACACTCGTCTAAAATAGGACACAATAAAAGTATAGAAAACCTCTTTTCAACATCTCAAGACGCGCACAAATTGACTTCAAAACATTTCGGAGGAACCAATCGGTGAAAGCTTTCGCGGGCGAAGATTACTTTTGGTCACTTACTAAAATTGGGACTCCGTCGCGGAATAAGACCTTATATCGTGATCAAAGAAATTTTATATGCGACAGGGACTCTCACTCAGCATGATGCACGAGCGATTTTTAAGGAACTCCGCTTTATACGGAACCTTTCTTCTGAACCAACAAAACAAAACCATACGCGAACACAAGAAAACAAAAAAAACTGATCGCCAAGGAGCTTTTTTATAGACGGGAGAACCAGCTTGTAAATTATACGACGAAAAATTCGTTTTTCTAAGTGGCGGCGTCGTTTATAAGAAGGATGATCAGCATTAACCGTGCTGCGCGGGCGTCTGTCGTATTTCACCTGGAATTTCCGAAGCGAGATACTAAAGCCACGAGAGGATGCAGATGCCCAGAGACTGTTGGGCTGCTTCCCGGTTCGCGAGAAAGTCGGCGGTTTCCTTCAAAGGGCGTCTGATGAGAGCTCGAGGTCCCCTGGACGTCGTGAGCACGACCGGCACTCGATAAACTGCCACCGCGACAAGCAGGTGCGGAGATGGATCAGGGGACGCCCACCGAACTCACAATTTTCTCCCGCTTTCGCTCCAACCCACTCACGCTTACCCCATTTCATTTTTTTAGTCCCATCGAAATAGCGGCATCTCTTCTGAAATCCAGTTTTGAAGTATACATCGGGGGACATCGCTCCCTATCGATATCATAAGTCAGATCATTTTGTTTGTTTATACATAAGACGGCTTTCTCGTTGATGTATGTGTGCAAGCACTCATCCATCAGTTCTTTTCGCGTTTAAAACTTCCTTAATTGCGGGTTGCGAACGAAGACCGGCTTCCCCGCGGTGGCAGCTCACTCGATCGGCAACGGCCTACGCAAACTGGCCCGCGATAACGCACCCATGGGCCCTTATCTTGTTCTTGGTTTGTAGCAGGGATAAAATTACGCTAATTTTAGCTTCTTTTTATTCTATGAGCTGCAGAAACGTTGTTCTCCACCGGGACCGTGTTCCGTGTTCGCTTACATTTCTTTGTACGATACAGCAAACATCGTGGGCATCTCCTCGCGGCAATCACCGAATCACTAAATGCTTTCAGTAATATTTTACGCTTATCGAAATGGAACGGACGAGACAGGAAACGATGTTACGGACGGCCAAGCGTGAGCTCTTTGTTATCGCTGCGACACGCCTCGAGTTTAATAGAAATGTTGCGGCCCGCTTTCGTGTCTCGATACGCGTGTACTAATAAGATAAAAGCTGAATGATTTACGAGCGAGGAAGAAAGCGTCGCGCGCGGAACTAAAACGAAATGCATCAAAACTGTCTCCCATACGGAGAGCGGGAAAATGGTTTTCCATTAAAATGCTAGTCCCGCCGCACTCCGACTGACGGCTAAATTAAGATTTTGCTTCCTTCGCGGGAAAAAGGTACAGGAAGGAAAGTGGAGAGGACGAGACGGCTTCTGAAGATGGCTGCACGGCGCGCTCGTCCAATCTGTCTTCCAGACCCGACTCCTTCTTGCGTCGGCTGTCAGGTCTTCTCCTCCTTGCCGCCATAGATCGGAGCTTTTCCATTTAACTCGCTTTCTAAACCTTCATCTAGCTGTCGACCGACCCCAACTACGGACTCGCGTAGTGCTGAAAGTTTGCGTTCACGGATGCACGCGTGCCAGTCCCTGCGGACACGCTATACTTTTAGCGATGGCATCAAAGGATCGACCGAGCGTGTCAGACGAACGAAGCGAATCTGCCGTTCATGCTCCTGGACAGTATTTGTCGCCGTGGCCGAGCGTAGTGAATCGAAAGCAAAACACCAATCTTATTCCACGTCATTTTCTAGGGCCTGATTATACGTCTGCGTGACGCGGCCTGTTACAAACGGTGCGGCGTATAACATAAAAGATAACAAAGGAGAGAAATAATCGATTTATAGGTTTTATCGATCTCTGCACCTCTCGTCGCTTTCTTCATCGACAAGGTGCGAGCGGCTGTCAAAGTTGAAGCGGCTCCCTTCTCGCTGTTGCCGAACGCAAACAGAGCTGGTCCGTGTACCGCCATGTTTCAAATTAGGCTTGCACAGTTGCTGAATGGGTGATGGGGATTTGGAGTCGTCAAATCGCCCGCCTAGCGTTTCTCTATTTATATCACGGCGGGTTGGCTCTGAGTTTGTTTGAGATTCTGGTGTTTTGTTTTTGTGTCGTTCAAGCACTCTAATAAACGGATCGGTTTTTCGTGCTTTTTTATTTTTTAAGTAAATACAAAGGGAAGCGGTACTCTTTACGTATTTCCACTTCCCTGCGGCTCTTGGCGATCGGCCACGCGGCAGTGACGTAGTAGTGCAACAGGTGCGCTGCCGCACATCACAGACGAGTTTCGGCCGATATAGGCAAGTGCACTCATGGATAACCCTACACGAGGACGCAAACACTGGTGATGTTCAGCAATGGTGCCACGTGTTTATGAATGATGTAATGTATTGCATCGATATTTGTTTGAGTTTCGTTCACGACGAAAACGTATGAATAAAAATGACTATGCCAATAATCGAAGCGGCAGGAGTTCGCTATAGACATATATGGTACATTGCTCATTTGCATATTCAAAATACTGACAAGCTTCACGGCTCTCTTTATTTCCTGAGAAAGTTGAGAATGGCTCGAAGCATTTTTCGAAAGACTCAACTCGTTCGGAAACTTGGCCGGTGTAACCTCGGCTCTCTTCATTTTGGGCGATCAAATGTGTTGTTCGCAGAACAAAATATATAAAGCTCTCATAAGCATGGTACATTTTCCTCTCCGGAATAAATCTTACACCTTCCTCAAACACACATTTTATTTTGCCAATAGCCATCACGCCAGATGAAAATGGGCGAACTTAGCTAATCACCCGAAATTCAGACGCCTAGAGGAATCTTGAAGTCAAAATGATCGTAGGGAATATATTTTGAATTTAGTGTTGCTACACCGGCATCGCAGAGGTCAACGGCTGTTGAATAATGGACAAATAATTTATCTCTTTGGGTCACTGGCAGAAGCAGAAACTGGTTTCCCAAGTCAGTGGACAAATGGAAGGAGACGTTTTCCACAATGGTTGGTCTTTACCGAGAGTCACGTCACATATCATTGCTATATGGCTTATGAGGGGGTACAAAACAACTTGCCGTATTTTTGCGACAAATGAGTCTTGAGTAAGTTTACTCTTTAATTAATAAAATAGAGAGTTTATATTCCTATGGTTTTCAGTCTGTTAATACTATTTTGTCAAATATGCACCTAATCGCAAATTGCCCTCGTTATAAAATACATTTGAAATTCCCCTATGATAGAGCTTTTTACGTTAAGATACCAGTTATATTATTTAGATTAGATTATTGCACGAGTATTAGAGCTACTGAATGCATTATGAGCTCAGATTTGAGCCTTTGGCGTGTATGTAGGGGAAGGTGAATTATCAACACCCTAGCTGCTGTCGCCTGTCAATATTCAAAAATCTACCCTGTGGGTAGGACCTTCTAATTATATATATGACCCCAAAAATTACATTAGTTTGCACCCGAAGCACTACAACTTCTGACACGCTATCGAACGCAGATAAAATTTAACAAACGCGGCGCAGGTCGCGCAGAGGCTGCCCATGAACGTCCCCGTATAATGACTCCGACGAATCGGTCCATTTATAGACGAATTGTTCCGGAAGCCCACTAAACGAGCACTATTGTTCACGCAGTTCAAACGCGGATTAAGCAGGCGCGGGTACGACCAAGATTAGGAAATTTTCTTTTGTAGCGCACCGCTCCACGAATAACGTAGCGACGCAGCGGAGTCTGAACGCCACGCGGGAGGTTCCGGACTTGGCAGCGTGCTTCCCCGAAGGTTGCATCCATCATCGTAATCCACGGTAACTCCCCAATGTTAATTAAACGCGGGGAGAGGCGCGCTCACGGAAGACAGTCGCCGTGGACGCCGCCCGAAAAGAATATGGCGTGGCGAAAAAGCGCCACACGTTCCGTGGCTGTGACGAGTGCGGCGACATGTTCCGTTTGTGAATATGCGCGCGTGTTGCTCGTTCCTCGTATCCCTTTAGTGAGTGCAAGATTTGGTATAGACTTGTTTTGGAAAGTGGACGTACGTGACTGTGCGTCGACCGTTGATGGAATCCGGCATGAACCGGAGGGTGCACCGCTGCCGCAGTCTAGGAAGGACCACGCCCAGTCGTATGCCGCGTCGCCGTCGCGGCCGCCGCAGGTCACCCCGTGCAAAGTGGCAGTCGGGTCGCCGCAGGCCGTGCCCTTGTCAGACGATGGGCGTACGCGAACAGCTTTCCGCTTTGAAGAGGTGTCTCCACGCACCTTGCATATTTTCTTATTTTCCTCTCTGTTATTTTGAGCGCCTCTACTATAGGTTTTAGTTGGTGAAAAATATGGAGGGTGTTTAATAGCTTCTCGGAATACACGCCGTGTTAAAAGATGCCGGAAAGGTATGCCTACATAGGTTGCCGCAGTGTCGTACTCGTACGCAGCTTGTGTATTTCTCAAGAATCGGTGCCTCAACCTAGATTTTCTTTCTTTCTTTTTATTCTGAGGTGTATATTGGGGGCAACTGTTCGTAAAATTTGCAAAAGTAACGCCTGATCTCCGCTCAAAACTTGATCAGGACTTTTTTCCTCCTTTTTAATAGCACACGTTTGTTTGAAAACAGAGTTCCCGTTTGTTTCAGCTTCCAGTGATTCGGACTGGACAGCACGTAAGACTGACTACCAAAATTCGGTCTCATAGGAAAAGATCAGCTTTCATCTTTTTGGCTTCGATTTTTCATGTTGACTTTGCGGTTTACTAAATGCTTTAGACACAATATTGGCACCATTCAAGCACACTGACGTCGGTTCGTCGTTGCATTTCTTGACGAGGCAAAGCAAAGCCCCGGACACAGATGGACAACGAATCCGGATGCAGCCAGCATGTGAAACGTTTACTTTCTTTCTTGAAATGTGACTTCACCATATATACTTGAAAATCAAGCGCAAATAGTTTCATGCAACAGTTTTGCAAACAATAGGAACCGGAGCGGATAATCTAACTTCTAGCTACACCTGTGGCGAAGTACACGCTGTCTTCTGAAATATTTAGGTCCCCGTCTTTAGTATCCGTGGCAAAACTACGCGTAGTGCACCACCTGGGAACGGCAAGCCTCGTTTCAAAGCTAGATCGGGTCATATTTCATCTATGTCCGAACGCTATGTGTAATCAGTGGGCATTGCAGACTATCGCGTCTGTGCTAAGGAAGCACGGAAATCGACAAGCGTGTGAACAAAATCCCGCTAGATGCAGTGAGAAAAAACAACAGAGAAAAAGGCTGATGAAATTTCACGTGCAGATCACTTCCGGCATCAGCGATAAGCTACTCGGCCACTCTCTTGAAGTCTGGACTCCGTGGAGGGATTATGCCATGAACAAGCGACGAGTTTCACCCGGCGTGGTTCACTTCACTCTAAGCGCGACGTTCATTCACATTGCAGCATATTCGCTCCATGAAGTCCAGCCTCGACGTTCATTCAGTTTCAATCACGACTGCTAGTGTAGGCAAACTTAAAAATAACGTTTCTAAAAAATAAAAAATAAAAAACGCATCATTTTTTTTTGCATGCTTTTTAAAGGTTTGTTTACATATGCAGCAGAGCGCTACAAGCAGAGCGCTGACCTTGCGCTAAGCGCGTGTTGACGAGAGCGTTCACCAGCTTTGTATCGCACCGTCAAAACTGTTGCTCATGGCAGACGATGAGTGGCTGACGGCACGTGAGCAGCGCTGCATCAGCGCTTCGCTGCATGTGAGAACCGGCCTTAACAGAGCAACAACTATCATACTGTCAGGATAGATTACAACTCCTTCGGTGCAATAGACGAATACGTTGCATTGCCTTTTCGTGTTATTTTGTCGTATCTTCTTTCCTCAATGGAAAAAAAATATTGATGCATCAAAATATAACTTAAAATGTAAACAAGCGTGTGGCGTTTAAAACAGCATTCAAGTTCGGCTCCGAACTCTTCTCTATCGGCTAACTTATCTCGCGAAATACTCGCAGGAAAAAACAAGCCGCATGCCCCGAAACACAGAGCTCAAACCGCGCACTCCTAGGACTGGTCTCGAATAAAGCTGTTTCCGCGTCAGGGAGAAGAACCCCTCCATGTTGCATTCCAGCAGCAGCCAACAGCATCTCCATTTTAGCGCCCGCAGCTTCCCCCACGCACTTCCGCTCGACGCCGTCGCTCGTGAACTTCCCGAGAGGTAGGACGAAGGAGCTCTCTTCTCGAACGTCTGGACGACAGCGGAGAGAACCTTCCCCGGGTCTGAGCGACGAGACTCGACGAGACCAAGAAGCCTTTTTCCGGCCCGTGCGCGGAACCATAACTCAGGGGCGTCCTCGGGTGGCGATGGAGCCATCAGAGAAGGAGCACCGCGCAGGGAATGCAGCCAGCTCCGAGCTCGCTGCATTCCACGCTCCTCCGAGATGGGGATAGATCCCCCGGCTTGATCGGTCACGTATTCCCCTCCGATGCCATAGCCACTGCCCGCATATGTGTTCGTTTCTCTTTCATTGCTTTCTTCTATTCCTTCTTCAAGCACGTTATAGCACGACTGAGGTTGTCCATTAGGCGTCGGACACGTGAGGAGGGTCATCGGTGGGGATTGTCTGCCGCTGTTTCTCTCCCGGCGGTCGTAATCGTTTCGTAGCAAGTTATGACTGCGGCGCCGAGTGACGTGCATGGGTTGGTGACACTTGCAAAGGGAAATGCGCTCGACGTTCGCGACGTGAGGTGTGGGACGGTGTTGTTCCATATTACGTGGCTGAGGCATTGATTCCGGAATGCCCTCGAAGCTTGGTGGTGATTTCTACGTAGTACACTCGCTGGTGCATAGCCGTCGCTTGGCCGAGACAGGCCCGGCAGCAGGAAAAATCGGCAGACGCGATTACAGATGAAGCGTATTGGTATGGCAGCGGTGGGCAAGAATTTAAACAGAGCGGGTCAGTGGGAGAATTTCAGTGTCCTAGGGAATTTTTCGTTTTAGTGTAACGGACGCGATAAGTTTAACCAGCAGTGCGCCGTTCGGATGGCGATTTGGAGCATCCAGGGTTAAGGAGGATAGTAAAAACTGCGACAGAGTTTTTGTCGGGTGTTCTCAATGTACGTTATTCCTGCGTGTACGTCGGAACCTCATCGTTGAGAGATGCCAAACTAGAATTGTTCTTCGATTATAGTAATAATATATCTCTAAAAATAACGCTGAAAACAAACATTAAAGCTATTTCTTATTAAGCCAATTCAGTTCTTCTCGTTCGCAACATATTTATAATTTTATCCCCATTGTCCACAATTTTAGTACCATGTTCCAGGGCAGGCTGCCCAAGTCAACGTAATTGTGTTCGTTTATCATCTTTGCATTTTATTTTAATTTATTTTGGTCGAGTGGAGAAAGGACGTAATGTCAGTGTGACGCAGATGAAAAATAGCGCATTTTGTCAATAGTAATAATATATGCTATGTTCAAACTGCGGACGCAACTTTCATTAAAAAAAAACATATCGGTCCTATGTACCATAAAGGCTGTAATTGATGCATATTGGTGGTTTCGCTTACACAGGTTAATACTTAATAGGTTTCACGACAGGTCAATCAGAACGCAAGACGTCTGGTTGACGTAACGACATACGTGAAACCTGCCGTAGGCCGGAAGAGGGCCCATGGCAGAACCATAGGAGCTCGAACGTAAAAAAAAATAAAGAACTATATCCACAATATTGTGGCAACAAGGAGGACAATTTGCCAGGCTTACATTCAGAACTTGATCACTCCTCCGTACGTAACACGGAGTTTCCTTGCATTTACACGCTATTCCCACATATTGGCAATAACAACGAGCACCACTGGAGCGTATGGAGCTAAGAACGAGTGCTCTCATCGCGCATCTGGCCCTCTGGTTTCATTAATCGAGTCGTGGCCACTTTCGGGTGCGCAGGCGGCACCGGGCAACGTTATCCGATTGCTCCGAAGGCACACGCCCAGACATTGCGCAGAGATACGAACATCGTGGAACTGCGCGACGTTGATCGTGTTCCTCGGTCGCCTTCCGTCTCCCGACAACGAGACAGCCCTCGGCCGCGTTCAAAGGAGAGCCGCCGACGCCCTCGGAGAGTGCCTGGAAGCGAGCAGGGCCGGCCTGGACAGCCTAACAGCCGAGGCGTCACTTTTCGCAGATATTCCGGCCATTTTCTCACCCACTCGTCGTCGGCCGAGAGTTATACGACTTCTTCCCACTCTTCTCTTTAGTTATGCTTCGTCTGCTCCTCCGAGGCATCCGTCTTAAAACCCGCCGGTCTCTTTATACTTTCGCCTCTTTCCTGGCAGGTTATCTCCGCCGAGTTTAAGATGACTTCTTTGCTCCTTGTTTACCTCGGAATATTCTCTCCTTTTTTTTTAGGATGTATTACGTTGTTTCGTGATGTGTGGTCCGGCGTAAACAGCCATACGAGGATGATACGCGAAGTAGAATCTCCGCATCCTATCATCTTTTTTTTTTCGTCTCGACGTTGCTTGAGGTTTTTCATTTCTTGTTTCTTTACTTTCTCGAGCGACCGCCTTTCTTTTACTTGGCCCGTCGGACTGCATTCGGACGCCTACGTGATCGCGAGTATATGGTCGTCTGCGCGGGCGGACTGGCCCTGAAAGTGATACCTCACGCCCTGCGCTGCTGCCGTCATTAGCTGCGATGGAGAGAGCGTGCGGTCGTCGGGGTCAGCGAACGGGATGTTGTCCCGCGCACTAAGAGCAGCAACGCACGCAAAAGCTGCGCCCTTTTTATACGCTGCGGCGGTGGCCTGACCCTCTATGGGCCACATTGATATCAACCGAATTGACGACTATACTCTGTTTTACTTGCAACCGTAGCCGATGCTCCGATCCGAGGGAGTCAACCAAGCAGCGCGAAAAGTGCATCGTCACAGCGCGCTCGTTATGTTTTTGGGCATGCTATCACCGACTAAGCCAGTCACGCGCAAAAAAGCGCCGGCTCGCGGAGAATTCACTTGGTTTTGTTTAGGTGTCTTGGTCTAGTCGTTGATGACAAACGGACATGACAACAGATTATTGTAAACGATTCTTTTCTCGCATGGGGCGTGAGGTGTTCTGTGCGCGGTGCCGCAGGTGGTCTTCTTATTTTGGTCAGTCCCACAATTCACCTTACGGCACATGGCATATTCCTTGTTGGGGGCTGAGCAAACAATATGTACACCTTGTCGGCCAGCAATCTTTTTTAGGCGATGCGTCCCGTGGATGTATGCATCACCACGAGAGGTTTTGGGTGCTTCTTTTTTGTTGGTTGTGCATTTGTCTCAGGTTTTTGCCGCACTTGCTTGCAGAGGTTATCGCGTACCCAGTCTACCGACACAGCTGCCCAGGACTATCGTTCACCCAAGAACTTCCAGTAAATCAATCCATACGGTTTCAAGATCTCTCCTTAGAGTTTAAAACTACCCACGTGTGCTGGATGTATGAAGCCCAATCTTCTAAAAGATTCTTTCCGAGTAACTCGGGACATTCTAAATCTATAAAACGAGGGCTGACCACGAGAGCTCTGGTCTCGGCATTGCAAAAACCTTGCCCCCATAGGATCGGGCGCAGCTTTCAATAACAGATATATTATAGACATCAGGACTTTGGGTACACAATTTTGTTTATATTTTGATGTACACTATTAGTACTACTCTTATTATCACTACAATAGACTTCACCAGAGCGTCTACCTAGTTCGTCAGAAGGTCCTCACTGTGCACATGAGAAACAAGACCAATATCCACTGCAGCTCGTTCATCTAAAAAACAAATAAATAAATATATATATATATATATATATATATATATATATATATATATATATATATATATATAAAGAGAGAGAGAGAGCGAGCCTATCGCGCACCCGTACGTCTCTCCCCTACACTTATCTTCGCGGCCGGTGTTCGAGGCCCTTGTTGTTTTCTTGTTCTTTATTTTGCTTATTTGAGGAATAATCTGACTATACTTCATGTCACCTCAAGTCCAGACGCAGCCGACGCTACGAGCTGATGGGACCATACAGTTATTCTAATGTACGCTAGGGGATCAGCTGGCGCTAGTGTGCTGCTGCAAATTAAAACAGACAGCAACCAGTCAAAAATTGACTTCCGGTAATGTATTTCTACGGGGAGAAGAGGGTGAATTGGATCTCTGCGCTTGTTTATAGAAGCAGATACTTATTATGAATAAATCTAACTTAGTAAATAGCTTAGAACATTTCTCAATCATGTAAGTGAAAATATTGGTCAGTTGCAGGGATTTGCCGTCAAATGTATACGTCATTACACACAGTGCTAAAAGAGCTTCATACATGTATTTGCGTGAACTGTCTGGCACTATTAGCGCGCACACGGCTTCGGCGTTTTTCTGCTTTGGGGATTTCCGTTCCAAACGAACGAAGGAGATGTGGTAAACCAAGAGAGACGGCAAGAGCTACGCAGTAACACTGGATCAGTAACTCCCTGTGCATGCAGACGATCAAAATAACGTGAAGGTCAAGTTAATATAGTCCGATTTGCAATAAATAAGTATTGCTTTATTCTCTCTGAACGTGCATATGTTCGAAGATGCTTGTTCTGCGTTTAAAACATCACCCGCACGCTCGAAATCTTTGAAAACAGCTACAAGCCAGAAAACATGTGTCTGATAAAAGCTGCCTGACATAGGAAATAAAAAAGAGACACTTTTTCATAACCCATATACTTTATTCTTTACAATTTGGATATTTTTAACCACTCGTAAAGGTGCACGGCGGGGTGATTTTCTTATATGTGACAGTCCTGGCATATTAGCAATATAAGCGCCACCGTAATGCTGGCGGAACTTGAACGCACTTAAAACAGATCTTCATTCCTTTCGATTGTTATTTTGCTTAGACTCGTGTTTACACACCTTCTGTGAAACACAGGTTCGGGCCAGAAATATAGCGAAGGTTAACATCGTTCACTGATGCAGAAAATGCTGTAACTAAATCAATTATAGTTTTACAATGTTAATAAACGTGCATACTATTCGGTACGACCCAAATAACCAAAGTGTTGCATGTTATTTTCCGGCGAAGTGACAAAATGCGCGCGCGTTTTCCAGTAGTAATGCACAGAAGCACAGCAAAGATAGACTGCATGCTGTCTGCTTCAATTTGCATCCCGGAAGTCGTATAGACACTAGCGCCAGTTGACCATTTAGCGTACATTATAATACCTATATGGATGGGACCAATAAGACAGCGTCAAAAACGCACTATCGTGGTGTTTGTCACCTTCCTGTGCGTGTTCTATCAGCGCTGAACCATTCATAGACAGAAAAGGCCTAGGCAACTTGGGCTTTTGATGATTGTTGATTGGTGCCACTACCTCGCTCGTAGCGCCGGCTGCTTCTGGACTTTTGCAGATTGGAAGTATAATGCAGTTGTCATATCGGCGTCACGAGATGATCAGTCTGTTTTTGCACAGGCATACTGGCAGTGGCAGGGTAGTTTCGAAATCAAGCAGCTGTATCTACCGCAGTCAATTGTAGCACAGTTCGAGATAATGTACTTTTGGGAGCACTATAGTTAGGAGGAACGCTCACCACCGATGCCTGTTGATTGCAGCTTACACGGGTCGTTCCCCTCTCTGCTATTCATCGTTTTCCGGGGTAGTCGGAGGCGACGCCAGCAGATGTCAGATATCGCGCTGGCAGCTTTCATTAGCCTGCCTCAGACGTCTTAACATTTCCGCCGTATATCATGGATAATTATAGCTCCCGCATGAATCTTCGTGCAATATACCATCTGCGCCTACCAGCGATGAAATATGCGTATTCGTTGCTACTCGCGTTGCTTTTTCTATCAGAAACCGATGTTGCTATATACGAAATGGCTTGTGTGTGTGTGTGTTCTGCTTATTGCGCCAAAGCTCTATAAAATACGTTACTTATTAAGCCCTTTTATATGAGTAGTTACCTGGCTGTCCGATAAAGAGCGCTGGCGCCGTCGACGCCATTGGGTGGCTTCAGTTCGTTTGGTTTTGGTTTCGGCGTGCTCACGGCGGTGTTGGTGCCTGACTTCTCCCCGTTACTTGAAAAATCTTATGGATTACAATTACAAATTACCGACCCTAAAATATAATAGATTACCGTTACAAATCACTTTCGCTGAAATGTAACGAACTACTTTACTCGTTACGTTACCATTATTTGAAGTTATGTTTCCTGTACGCTTATCAAGAAAACAATAGAACCAATTTTGGTGTTTTCAAAAATGTTCTGCAACACTACTTTCCATTTCTCATACGCCCGCATTATAGTAGTCCTTGTAAAAATAAAACATTGTATTTAAGAGAAAGAATGTAGGTGTATTCCGTTCACCTGTAAGCTTCCAAGGCAGCGAAGGCTGCGACCACATCCGTCATCCCTCTAGCTTATGGCGATTGGAAATGATCCCTGGAATTCTGCAGACAAAGCTAGCGCTGCGCTTGCTCAGTAGCAGCGTTTACCTCCGCCGGGAGATCAAGAAGACAATGCCTACTCGGCGTTGTCTCCTTGACCTTTGTTTTTCGCGTTCTATATGCCTAGCACGTCTTTCTATAGTGGTTCTAGTGACCGGCCATACACACAATCGCGTTTCCCTTACGGTTACCGTCTTCACGATGTTTTCTATTTTGTTGAACTTGGTATCTTTATGGTGCAGAATTGCCTGTTCATATTGCTCCAGTTCCTGTCTTATGTTCACATAAAAAAAGTAAGTAAATAAAGTAATCCTTCACCGATATTGCAACAAAATTACATTACAAATTGCAGCTGCAAAAAAGTAAGATGGCAATTACAAAATTGCTTGAACAGTAACGGATTACAAGTAATCCGTTACTTCTCAAACTTTTGGTGCTCTATGTCGAGTTTGCTTAATTTTGTGATATGAATATTTTACTTATGGCAAACAACCAATCAGATAGAAGTACTGGGCCACACTGAGACATGCTAAGGGGTATGTAACATAAATTGATGACTTCTTTTGCGAACACCTCATCACGGATGTTAGTCGTTCGACGCCGAAAAGCCTGAACTGATGTAGGAGGGTTGTCGCGGTTTTCTGCCGTGCGCAGTGTCAATCGTTTCTAGAAAATTCCTCAATAAAGGGATAATAATGCACAGATGCATAACAAAAAAATCAGATCGAGAAAATAATTAACAATGTGATGAATCACGAGGAGCATAAGAACTGACGAGTTTGTGCGCACTGCTTGGGTGTGGCATTCACCGTTTTATTTTTTTAGTCAACATTGCAAATTAGTTAAGTTATCAATATTGACGTAGTAAATCTATATATTAAAAAGTAGCATTGTCTCGACCTGTTTCCTTTGAGAAAAATAAGCAGTCGAGAAAGCTTCCAGAGGAGGGGATCGGTGGCCGAGCACACCAGCTGGGAGCACGTGGAGCGAAGCTCGTGCAGGAGAACCCAGGATCCTGGGTTTACATCTCCACCCCTGCCCGTTTCGATACAGATGAGCACCGTACCGGCGTGCGGTCGTGTATTACTACTGCGTGATGCACGTTTAAGAGCCCTACGATAGCAGTTGCACTAGGTTCTACGCTGTATAAACATGCACACACCTAGTTGTTGTTGTTGTTGTTTTATTTATTAACAGAATTTTACAATGTTAGCTTTGGAACATAAAATATCCCTTTGACCAAAATTCGTTTTACTGAAAGTGACAGTCCTGTCCAGTGAACTGGGACATCTGCCTTTCGTAAAATTTGACAGAATCATTTAACTGGCACCAGTAAAAGTGACACCAGGCACCTTAGGCTGGAAGCTGAATGGTGGGGGTGCCTGCTTTATGAATTCGTGTAAGCCAGACTTTATTTGTTTTGTTTTTTAATTTTTTTAGCAGATGTGCTTAGTGCATTTTGTCGTCTCAAGGCCTCTGAAAGTAACTCCCTATCCCACCTCGTCAAGACTACACCCCAGGTGATTTTCATGTAAGCTGTTTCTTTTCGGCGTCATGTATTGTTAATTTCTTTGAAAACAAATTACTCAAGCACTCGAGTAAATACAAACTCAAGGCCAAATACGGTTTCTTCGAATCGCAAATACACCAACAAAGCAATACATTGTACCGAAAATGTGGTAAGAACGTCCAACATGATTAAGCGTAATCTTACGAACAAAACCAACCATCCGATGTTGGCGTTACGATTTCTTTAAATCATCGCATAAAAGGCACATTACAAGTTCGTTATTCAACATCTCCACGAGTGACCCAGGTAGTCGAAAGCAACTG
>JAZHYW010042328.1:0-142998 GCA_037355805.1 Ixodes ricinus | reverse complement strand
GCCAAGGAACCGTTACCGCCGTTACGACAAAAAAGCCAGACTAGAAGCACCTGGTCGCTGTCGGCCATCTTGAAGAGGCAGGTGATGGCACGCATCCGTTTCTTTTTCACGTCGACGAGCACTGCGACACCACCTAGAAGACAAGGCCATGCGCCTTTTCCCCCTCAAACATCGTCACTCGTGGATCCACGCTTGCGTCAGCGTCGCCAACAGCGCGTTTTGCAGCGTCTGCCGTTTTGTGGCGTCTCTTGTCGAGTTTCAGCCCGTTGGCCGCTTGGGGCGGCGTGGGTCGAAGTTCCAATGACGTCATGAACAGGCCTTGTCTTCTAGATGGCATTGACCAAGGCCCGAGAGAGAGAGAGAGAGAGAGAGAGAGCGGTCGCTTATTGCACGAAGCCATCCGACAAAACGAAGACAAAATAGTCAATTAAAAATAATACAATGATACGAAAGGAAACGTTCGCGAACAAGGACACACCGGAGTCGTCTCTTGGGAGCAGACGGCGGCAAGACTGGTGCCAGTGTCAATCATCGAGGGAACACGATCTGTTTCGATGATGAAAAAAGTATAAAAGAAAAAAGACGCGTGGAAATAAGCGAGAACAGGGAGTCAACAAACTGGGCTAACAAATGAGCCGGCGCGTTTTAAACCTGAGTCATTTTTTTCTCGAAAGTGTGTACAGTTGCTCCAAACTGCAACAATTGGATGATGTCAGCGCCGCGCTTTCCGATTGGTTAGAACTGTTCCGGTCGTAATCTGAGAAAGAATCGCATCTCTGGGCTTCGGCAGAAATAGACCATGTTCTAAACTTTCTTTGAAACTAATGGCGGTCGTGAAACTATTTCATCGGGCACCGCCACTTTCACACGTCAATGGCAGACGAGAATTGGTTCTTCGACCACCTCATCGTTCTTTCTCGATTTGCTTCAGTTTCGAGGGATACGAACGTAAGAATTGACCAGTGCGAAGCGGCGATCCATAAACATCTCGATTAAATTTCCGCCATCAAAAGGCTTTAGAGTCAAACGTGTGCCAACAGAATGAGTGGACGACACACCGAAATTAACGGTTACGCAGCCGCTGTATATATCCTAATTCGTGCGTCGTGTTGTACGGACGTCTCGAACGTACAGGACCTCATATATTCTCCGCTTAATAATGTCTTCAACCTCTTCCTTCGTCAGGCTAATCAGGCTCAAGACGGCCGCCATTAGTTTGGCACAGATGCCATACACTGAGATGATGATAATGATCAGAGTTGCCAGACTGAATTTCGAAAAGGACCTATACATCAACCGGTAAGAACGTCCTTCGGCGCTCTTACCGGCCGATGCGGCAACCTCATTGCCTGCGGAGGGATCATCATAAGATGCTCGGGGGTCAGTACTTGCGCCCAGCGCTTCTTAAGTTGTCAGTGACAACACGCTTTAAAGAAAAAAAATTCCCTCCGTTTACTTTCCAGCAATGAACTTGGGAGACCCATTCGCTAAAGTATACACCGAAGGGCTCGTTCAACGTTGCTAAAACACCGAGTTGGAAAACTCACCCTTGAAACCCGGACCGCTCGCGCCCACCGAGACCAAACTGGATACGATATACAGCGCCGCCCTTTAGCGACGAGTCAAAACGTGAAAGTTGATTTATATAGCTACTGCAGAAACGGCACTGCGAGATGGCGCTGCCGAGCCCTTGCGCGACTCGACCTGAACCAATACGTGCAGCCGTGCAGTTCCCGGAGTGGCCGCTGCGGGAGAAATGGCGGCGTTGCGATCGCCTTTAGTTCGGTTCTCGAGTACGGATCGGAGCCACTTTTTCAAAGCAGGCTCTACGGCAGCTTCCCAACTGAGTTGTTCAGTAACGGTGGGCTCGCCTATTTGGTCTGATATTCGCGGCGAGAAGTTTGGGTATTTTTAGCTTTTAGTCTTTATTTATTTGGCGTTGGAGAGCCGCCTGGTGGAATTGTTTCACAGCCCAGAGTAAGGATACTTCAACCTCCTTTGCTGGTGCAAGCACGTGCAATGCCAAACTTCTATGCACTTAGAAAATTAAAACATTACCGCCTGGGTAGCACATGCACTGCCCAGGAGAGGAAAACAGAAACGCCCCAAGCAAACTTCTCACCGAGAATAATTAGACCAAGTAGGGGCTTCGCCACTTGCCGACTTTGGATCTATCCGGACTAAACTACGTCGACGTTGGCAGACCACACACGCGGACGCACCAACGACCAGGAAGCGATCCTAATCCAAATTAGGGGTGGCATTCGATTGATCAAAAATCCACAAGGTTGCGAAACTTCTCTGGGGCATGCATTCGACGAAAGGAATGCGGGCCAAAAAAAGAGAAAAAAGAACAACAACAAATAAACCGAGAGAACGCAAACAGCCCCGAAAAACAGAGGCCCCGCGAACGAGGGTCAAATGCGGCTAATCTGCGGGATCTCTTCCGACATCGCGTCGTCTCCGCTAACTTCGGCGGTGTCGGAGGTCGAAAACGGGAGTCCGTATACCGATCGCATTCCGATATCGTCTCTTCATTTGCCGTAAACGTCGTCGTCTCAGGGAGACTTCGACGACACATCCTTCACGAACGCGCGGTCGACACGCACAACCGAACGCAGACAAATGAAGCAAACTATATAAAGATCACAAAGAAAATAGAGAAGACTACACTACAGCGCCCACATATCCTCCGGGCAACACTGAGGAGAGATATTTATCGCCCGCTACTGGTACGGTGTGTCGCCTGCTAAACAGACAGTAGTATGGTCGGGGATCGGTATAGGCGACGGTGATCGGTCGACTGAAAGAAGATAAAAATTATAAATCAAGTGGGCTCGTTTGAAATTGAGATCGCACAAAGCTGTGGCCGTCGAAAATAGCTGCGCCGAAAAGCGCTGCTCGAATTTTACGACGGTGTAAACTCCCTCCTTCAACTTGTTAAAAAAAAAAAAGAAAAAAGAAAAGAAATGGAGTTGGTGTAGTCGAAGTATCGCATGTCGTGATGTTTCTTTAAAGATCGAGTAATGCAGCGAATTCTCGTGCGTTAAGAAAGGCTAAACGATAAAATATTGACCAGCATAAAGATTAAAAAAAGAAAAACGCCGGCGTTTGAGCAATTCGTGGTCTTTTGGATTGCGTCCGACGCGAAAGCAGATGCCGCAGGTGTGCATAATTAGCAGACGACGCGGGATTCTTGGATCGAAAGATTCTTTCTTCGATAGAGGGCCTGGATCGGCCAAAATAAATTTCTATACCGGAGATCTAGCTACCACCTGGTTTTACAAAAAGGGGTGAATTGTATACCGCACATTAGTATCGTATTGCAAAATACGGCAATTGATAAATCCAGTCACAGTCGACCGCAAATCGAAACAAATGGTTCCCCCTCCCTGAAGGACTCGGCAGGTGAACGCGTGTATCTGAGAGCTTATAGCTTGTATAATCCGCACGAATATCGCCTGCGTAGGAATCTGTGACGTCGCAAAAATGCCAGCTGGGCTGAAAAAAAAATTTAAAAAATGCGGTGTTAGTTTGTTGATGGCGTTCGGCGCCAACCCAGTTTTGGCTATACGGTCGGACTTGGTGCGAAACGGGGTGTACAGATATTTAAAATATAGCCGACATCGGCGCTTTTTTATGAGTTTTACTCAGACGGAGCATAGACCTTTCCAGCGCTCATCACAGAGCTGAAAAATGCCGAGTCACTGGGTCTGTGGACGCACGCGCGGCGTCTGGTATTCCGCAGACGAGAGGATATATACTGCGCATGCTCAGAACGCGCGTTCCACAGCCCAGTAGACAAAGATGGCGGCGCGCAGAATGCGATTCTTGGAAAGGTCTAAATAGGCACCTTTCGAAGGCCACGTGCCGATTATTAGAAGATCGGAACCCCTCCACAATGGCGGAACAACTGCATCGAGGAACGAACAAGTCACTCCATAAGATGGCGAACGTCGACATAGGAGCCGACGAGCAAAGCAAACAGCGTCAAAGGTGCAATGTCACTGCGCTCATCACCCTTTTCTGTAAGCGAAATTTTTTTTTTTCAGTGTGCCGTGATTTTGAGGTTTTTGTCCGCCGTTGTGCGGGGACTCCACAGCTGCCAACAGAGGGCAGTATTTCGAAAGGGGTCTATTGACGCGTGTGTACAATATACTAAACTTTTATATCGCCGAGGTTACTGACCAGCATAAGAACTTGCTGCCACACTATACGGCGTGCAAGTTCGTCCGCTCTTTGCACAAACTCGTATACGTTTGTTTACCCTCCGGATGCGAGCCCCATGTGCTTACGTTTCACCCCGACCTCAATCAATGACGGCGCGCGCTTGGCTGCTCGTCATCGGGCGTTTCCTGCGCGCTGTCCATGCATGCTGCCCTTTGATCGGCGTGACCCTCCTTAGGTTACGATTATTCCGATGCGCCGAAGGTCGCGTTTTTGGGACACTTGCTGGCCGTATAGCCCGTGACAACTTTAGGAGGACGGGGCTAAGTATGCGCACGCTTCGTGATTGGTTTTTTGGCGCTCTTTGCGGCGAATACAGCAATCCCATCGGCTGCGGAGTGATAATCATGAGATGCTCGAGACACGCCCTGCGTGAAAAATATAAACAAAACTGTCGATCGCTTGCTTGGGCTAACTGCAGTGTAGCGCTTTCTACCTTTGGAGTATTTCTTGGAATGTATTCGCAATGATCGAGCTAAAAAAGTTCAAGGTCCATATAAACGTGCTGTTTCCGAATCTTTAATCTCTTGGTTTAGGCATCTTAACTGTCAACGTGCATCGGAGCTGATGTAAGATGAAGACACACTCTTCGAATTACAGTTGGAACTCAATCCTCTGAACTGCAGAAGATTACGGGGACAGAGGAAATCATTTGCGATCGTCCTGGCGGTTCGACGACTGAAATTCGCTCCACGTGCTCCTGACACCGGATATATTTGCAGCTTGTGACCACGACCACTTGGGTTCTGAAATTCAGTCACAGGGGATGTCAGTACGTAGGCTGGCCGCTGGCGTCTGTGTCCGAGCTTTCAACCTGTTCGGCATAGTTTCGAGATGTAAGTACACATTGCAAGGTGCCCGATGACCCGGCCGTTGATGTTTCCTTGTATTGTCTGGATATACCAGGGCTCCAGGCGCAGTCCTTTCCACCAGCTTCTCGGCGTTCAATGTGATCGGCAGCTAAGGGTGCCCTAATTTCGCCGCGTACCAGTGAATTGTAGTGGCCCGTACGCTTTTCTTGTTTACAACGCATTCGCGGTACGACGCGGCCGGAGTCTCGTGCCGAATTTCAAAGTAGACATTCATTAGGACCTCTTGCGCCTGACGCCCAAACGTGCCTTTGCGAAAGGACGTTTTAAAGCGACTCGGTGAGGAAAGCGAAGCACATGGGTCGACGATCACGGGAACGTAATCACATCAGAAAAACCGAGCGCTGCAGCCGTGTTGCCAGCGGATGTACGTGTTTTCACCAAACCACATGCGTTTACATATATTAATAAAAACATAAACTTCAGATATTTCATTCCTTTAGTTGCAAATAATTCTCAGCAGCACACATCCGGAATATTGTGCAATGTTTACGCACAAAACAGTTGTTTTTAAACAAATTACTTTTGCGGACTACTTTGTGGTGCGTAGGAATGCTCTTCTCGAAGTTGCGAACCGTCCCTCAGCCTTTGGCTGCGCTCGGACGGAAGCTGAAACGAAGTATAGTGACCTTGTTACTGTGTACGTGTGAAGGAGAACCATAAACATTAACATCATCGTTGCCCTCCTTTTTTTTTTGCACACGCAGGTCTTGCGAACAGTCGCTTCTACCAAATCCTCTCCGCTGCCTTTGGAATGCCAAGCGTTTACCTTCCCGCCAAGCACTCGGGAAAGCCAATCGTTGCTATCTGAGGAGGCAGCTCGGCGAATTACGGGACGGCTGTCTCCGCTGCCACGACGGGTAGTTGACAGAAGCCGCCCCTCCCAATTCAAAGTAGAAAACCCCGAGGCTGCGCCCGTCTAGCCGTTCGACCTACGCAAAAGCTGTCGGCACCAAGGCCATTGAATTTTCGCGTGGTATGACGTATTTCCTAGTCGCTCACCTGCGCCTCCGTGTAGCCCAGCTTGACGGCGAACTCGAGCTTGCTGGCGTAGTGTGGCCCTGCCGAGCTGACGTACTCTGCGAACTCTGCGCCCAGGGTCTCGGAGACGGTGCGCGACACGTCCTCGTGCTGCCTGCCGCCCCCCGAGGAGGCCTCGGGGGGCGCGTTCTCGGTGTCCGAGTCGTAGCTCGAGTCCTCGGACTCGAGGGTCCGTCTCCGCCGCACGGGGTCCGGCCGGTCCCCGCCGCCCACCAGGGACGTGGAGCCGCACCGCTGCAGCTGCAGGGACGACGCATCGGCCGGCAGGGCTTCGCAGGCGCCGGCCAGCAGCTCCTGAAAGCGCACAAGCCGGACCAGGCGCCGTCAGAACTCAAGAAGCCTCGACCCACTCATCCCGAAAGAACGCCCACCACAATGCCATTTCTAGTTCTTCCAAAAGAGAAACACCTTGATCCTACGTACCAGGTCAGAATTAAGCAGAATGCGGATTGAGGGAATACACGATATTTTCCGCTACATTTTACGGACGCTCGTTGGTCACGTGACGTCATCGGCGTGACAATATGTCAAGTGACATCAAACAACACCATGAAGCAGCAGTGTCGTCACATGACTCCGCAACGTAACGTGACACCACAGCGTAACAGCGACGTCACGTAATCTATAGTCGCACCAACCGCGTGATCGCCGTACGCCCGTGCTAGTGTCACGATTTCGTCACAACTTTCAGTGACGCTCTATTCTTTGCAAACTGGCTCGTAAGAGCTCTAAAATCGTTCGTTGTCCTCGGCGTGGCTCAGCTACGGATCCCAGTCGATTCCAGAATGGTCCCACCGCAAACCATCGAAACCTGCTCCTAATGCGGTCCCGCGACTTTACAGACGCACGCGATTACAGGGGGACAACCACGTCCCGAGCACCGATTCCCTCCCTCCACCACCAGAGACACGAACGGCGCCACCGATTTCTGCTTCATCGATTTCTGGGCCAAGGATTCGTCCATGCGGATCGTAACTTGGCGTCAGTAAAACTCCGTTACGCGCGTCAGCCGCAGAACCAGACCTTGAAAGTGACCCTTGTCTCTTTAAAACAAAAAAGAAAAAGAAAGAAAAGAACTAATTCCCAGTGAAAACCCGCGAGTGGTAAGCAGAAAGAAAACAAGTCTTGTCGAGGCGGAGGTCTTCCGGCGACCGCGCAGGCCAGCTGCCTTGGGGTGCATTCACACTGCGGCGAGAGGCGGAACCGCAAAGAGCACGTTTTCCTCATCAAAAGCGCGCGGATGCGAACAGGATCTTGTGTACCAGCCGCGACCGCTTTGCGGATGCGCTCCAACTGCCAACGTGAAAGCAATGCGAATTCCTCGATCCCCGCAGCGACGAGAATGCCGTGCAGTGCTAGCGCTGCACCGAACAAGATTCCCATCGACTATATATGAGAATTTCTAATCGAAGTCACCACACACTTCGTAACGAAATGAAAGAAGAACCTCATAATTCCAATGTCTTACTTTTTTTTTTTTTTTTTTAGACGCAGAAGGAAAGACGCGAGTGTTGTGCCCGTTAAAAGTAAAATAAATGACAAAATAGCTTTACTCGTCATAGTCCGTCAAAACCTAGCGCGCGTTTTGAGATTCGTTACCGTCCTGCAAATGTAACGAAATGCAGTCACCGTTACGCGTTACTTTCTCGACCAAACAGCGTTACTTTAGCGCTAGTCTTCAGTTACATTGGATTCTATTGTTATTATTCAGAAGCGACAAGTCTCGGACACCAACTCTGGCGACAACTAAACTCTTACGGAACACCGTTATAACGGTTTGTATCATCATATCGACACCGAGTTTGTAGAATGCAGCGAGGGTCCGCTGGCGCATCGGCCTTTTAAAGGGACCGAAATTGTTACTCATGTTAATCAACACTAACGAGCTGCGTAATTTGATAGCAATACGTAAAACGAACGAAATTTCACTTTCTCGTTGGTTCTTCAGAATATGTTACTACGTTACTGAAAAAGAAAAACTAGCGCGTTACAAGTGACGTCGTCACTTGTAACGGGTTACCCCAACATGGATTCTAGTCGCTGACAGAGTACGAAAGGCAGAAGCGTGGATTATTATTTAACGTTCTGAAGCTACCCTAGACTGATGAGCAGAACGTCTCAAATTTAAGACGTTCTCACATTTAACTTTCGTATTTCTTCAGTCTCGGGTTGCTTCGAAATGTTCCGTATACACCAGCTCACTCGCGCCCTTACGTTCTCTTGGCTCATTGTGTTTCGTACTTCTTGCTTCGTGATTCCTTTTTCGGCGCTCTTATCGGATAATGCCGTAATCTCCCTGACTGAGGCGCGATAATAAGGTGCTCCGAACTGGCCACGTTCAAAGTCGCAGGTGTTGGGGTTCGCGCTAGTATAGTCTGTACGAGTGCATAGTTTGTAAGTAGGAATTCAATTTCTTTATTCACGCTAACAAAAACAAAACAATCGAATGACTAAAAAAGAAGCAATGGCAAGCAGAATTTTTGCCGAATTTGTTTGAGGAAGAAAGGGATATTAAACGATGGTTTTGGAGAGATTGGTATTGGAGATATATCGGACAATTGGATTTGTATAAAAATTGGGAAAATGTGGACTTATAAGATTCGGCGAAAGTCCGTCTCATTACTTTATGAATAATAACTGTGGTCCTGTTCCGACTGAAACCATGGCGAACCCGAAACGATGGATCCTGTTCACGGAACCGCAATCCCCAGAAGGGATGTTTCGACGAATCAAAGAAATTCCAGACGTAGCTCGCGCCACCTGCGAGCAGATAATGTCCGCGTCACGTGATCGCTCTTGGACTGCGCCACAGTGCCGTTAGTTTCTCGCGGCGTATGAACGCCATACCGGAGTCCCAGTGAAAACGAGCACAAAAGACGTCCAGCGAAGCGAGAGCGAACGAACTGTGACTGATTCGGCTCGCTCGCGTCACCTTCCGCGATATCGTATATAACTAAGAGTAAGAAAGCCAGAATACCGGTTCGCTTCTACAGAACGATAGTCACCGCTTCGACTATGCATTCCTTTAATAGGCGCCGCGATTTTACGCCGCAACAACCGTCTTCTGGTTATTGTCGTTTTACGCGCAATTGTTCCGACTGCTCGGCTGGTCCGATCGGTTCCGCGATACGAGGCCTCTCCAACGAACAGTTTGGCCGCTTCCGCGAGATGTCCGCGAAGCCGGTCGAGCTGGCGTCGTTCCCATCGCCAGCAGCAGCGAGGCTCGTAAAATGCAGGCGGGAAGCGTAAAACAAGCGACGCAGAGGCGTCTCCTCCCGCCGAGAGGCACGCGCGTCCCTCTGCATTCGAAACATGCGACACGCATCCACCGGAGGGTCCGCCCTAGAAAACTCTCAAGGCCGTGCCAGATGGTACAGTTGCACCGGAAAAAAAAAAAAAACGCATTACGTGCATTAGGGCGCTGGGAGAGACTTTGGAACGATGTGTTGGATTTGAATTTTTAAGCACATATTACGCGAGCGTACAGACCGCAGGTTCTTCGGAGTTTGCGCGTGCAAGATAAAGCATCAAAGTTCGGGGGTATCTATACCTTCCAAACCAACAAAGGTCACCTGGCACGCCTCAGCGGAGGACCGAGGATTCATTCCCACCACCGGGGGATCTTTCGACGTGCAACCGAAAGCTCAGGGCCTGTACGGCTGAAGTTTTGCCACTCCTCCTTATGCCAAGACGCCTTGTTAGCAGTACGAGGAGCAGACGACGCGCGAGGCTGGTGCGCTTGTCGTGCTGGCCTCGCGCTTCGTAAAGTATAATGCACCGAATGCAAAAGGGCAGGGCACCAGGTGTTATTGTGTACTCGGATGCCACAGCATCGTATATTCAACAGAAAGGTATCTGTCCCCGAAACGTTTTATTCGGTTCCCATGCGGAAGCGATTCAAGAAAGATCGCCAGGTGCATGAATCACACCACCTGTGCGGAGGACAGGGTTAAGTATTGTTTCTCTATCTTGTCGCGTGATTCAGTAATGCAGCTACACTTACTCGTCACGTTAAAAGGGACTTTTCGTAGATCACACGCAAGAGCACGCGAGAGTTTTGCGTTGCTTGGGGGAGCCGTCACCCCGTGGCGGTCGACAAAAGAAATCCGAATATGCAGTTACCATTTTTTTCAAACAACTTTATATCTGAGAACCAAGCTCACTTTGCTTACCCGCCAATTTGTTCCCCCCGATGCTTACAAAAGAAAGCAAGTAAGCTGCAAAAGACTTCAGGGGAAATTAGGCAGATACTCGTAGGCCTTGTTGCGTGCTGACTTAAACGCATAATTGAAAAGAAATTGACGGCTGTACTCTACTTTCATCTAGAGCGGAAATCCTCGCTCCACTCTAAGGCAGAAGAACGTGTTACTGTCTATTGTGCCTGGGAACTAAGACGACCAAAGAAGGGCACCGTGGTATGGGGCGCTCCAGTATCACTAGTCGTAAAGACAGAAAAACCCAACCCTAATCGAGTACAACATAGACCTGGTTACACTTTTATTTTTTTTACATAATAATGCAACATGTTTTTGCAGATATGAAATTACTGGTAGTGGAGGATCCACCGCATAAAGTTAGAAAAAATCGAAGATTATTTCTTTTTAATTGAAGCACAAAATGTATGTTTTTTTTAACTTTTAAATGTTTTAGAAAATTTTGGGCACGGTGAAAAATATGGTTACATTAGTAGAACGCTATATCTATATATACATATGAGGTAGAAAAACGGCATACTCAGGACAAAAAATTTCAGGTCGAAGGATTAATTTTGAAGTGCCATAAAAATTCGCAGAAAAATGGCTTATTACGAAAGAGTTGCTCAAAAAGCCAAGTTGTCCCTTTTATCTCTTTTTAAGTATATGATCAGATAAAATAAATCTGAATAATTCTGGTAGTAAAGTTTGCGCGCGTTCGGCATAAAACATTTGATAACGTAGACAATTGTAATCTTTATTCCAGGTGCCTTGAAAGTTGCGTCAACGAGCAATTGGGGAAGTCCTGTTTTCAACCTAACCTTAGGTGCGATTTTATCTCACGCATACAAAAACGTTCCTTGCAAAAGTAAGGATTTTACCGTTGTCTGGACACATTTCTCTACCTCATAAAAAATGTTCATTGAAAACAAAAAAAAATTAGTCGTGACACCACTATGACCGTCCTTATCTGAACACACCCTCCAATAAAACGGGGTAAAAACTATTAGTGATGGGCCGACCTTTTGCCGAATCGAAAATTCAGCGCCGAATCTTGGGATTCGGCAAAGCTGAATATCTTCCTAACCTTTCTAAAGATTCGGCAAAAACACATTGTCGCCAGACCTAAAAGTTGACATATCCGTTTTTTTTCGTAAAATGAACGTTTTTTTTAATGAATATTCACGCAGTTATTACTAAATAAGGTAATATTCTATGAGATAATTGTATTAGTGTCATTTTTGTTTGTCTACTGGTAATTCTAAAGTGACTTTTTGCAAAAGTGGTGTGACAACCGGTTGGGTAGTAGCGGACGCAGTCACGATACACGAGTTTCGGTTTTGAGGCCTCATCAGAGCAAGCCTGCAAGTGTGTACTGTTGAAAACAAGGCGGTAACACTGTGTTCCATACTTCTCTGACGAGTCACCGTTTCGTGTGCGAAGGAACGCAACGGCTGTTGAGCGCTTCACCAGAAGGCGATAACTATTATTGTAAATAGCGCATTTTTCAATTTGAGTCACTTCAGCTTTGCATGAAAGTGTGCGTGTCATATTCGCAACGTCTCGTTTTCAACTTTTAAAATGCCGGTTTCTGATGTTAGGACACAACACACGAACGTTTAGGAAGATGGGAAGAGTTCTGAATGTCGGATGTGCAACGTCGAACATTGATAGTTTTGTGTTTAGTTTTATGCGGATAGATGAAAACCGCGAAATAACGCTAATTGAAAAAAGTGAAAGCCGTTTACAACTCCCTGTAACGCCGAATTAGAGCGCAGCTCTTGAGGAGGAGGATGGAAGGGTATACTGAAGGGGAGGGTATACCCCTTTTCCTCCTTCTCCTCGTCCTCCCCTCATTCTTCGATCTCCGCTGGGGGGGGGGGGCACGTGACCTCAGGAGGGGGTCACGTGACCTCGGAGGGGCTCGCGCGGTGTATTATAGGACATTTCCCATAATGCACCGCGCGGTGACGCCGACGGCGACGCCGCTCAAGCAGGAAACGGGCGCCTAAGAGCTGCGCTCTAAAACAATATTATTTTGTTCTGGCACAAACTACTTGGGAGCCGAAAACAGCAGGATTGCATGATGGCGAGGAGTACTTCAAAGTACATGGTTGAAAAAAACCCGAGACTGCGGGTAAACAACACAACACTAAAAAGTCTCTAGAGACTTTTTAGTGTTGTGTCGTTTACCCGCAGTCTCGGTTTTTTTTTTCAACCATGTGCAACACACCAGCTCGTTTGCGCCCTTACATTTTGTACTTCAAAGTACTTGTCAGTTAATTATGCAGCTACCTCGTTGCATCACTGGAAAGGTCAAATGAAAATCACGTTATCCCGAGTGTACCGCATCATTTGTCATTTGCGCAGTAGACTGCGTTAATTCCTGATCGATCTTCTGTTCTTGAGGCGGAAACTATTCATGAAAACCACACTCACAAAGGCTGACAAACACAGTTACACTCTAAAAATTCCCGTGCGTCTGCTTTCCCGCACAACACTCGGAGAGCCAATCAGCGCAACTTTCGGAGGCAGCTCAGCGAATGACGATGCCGAAACATATGTTTAGACCAAAAAACGCAGTCTGAGTTGTGACATTAAGCAATGCAAGCGTGACGTTTTGCATTGCTTAATGTCACAACTCAGAGTGCGTCTTTTGGTCTAAATATATGTTTCGGCATCGTCATTCGCTGAGCTGCCTCCGAAAGTTGCGGTGATTGGCTCTCCCAGTGTTTTGCGGGAAAGCAGACGCACGGGCTTTTTTAGAGTGCACCATGTGCTCCGCACCTCAACGTAACCGCTGGTAGTACAACACTGTACGATGGGTAACCGCACGACCGCATGGCATCCATTTGCAATCCATGTCCCCGTCGCGTTCTCGCGCGTGCGCAGACGTTTGCCGAAGTTTCGCCGAATCTTTGCCGAACTTTCCTTTAAAATTTCGGCAAGTGCCGAACTTTGCCGAATCTGAAGTTGGGCAGATGCGGTCCATCACTATACTTCGTTTCAGCTTCCGTCCGAG
Source organism: Ixodes ricinus (assembly GCA_037355805.1). Lineage (NCBI taxonomy): Eukaryota > Metazoa > Arthropoda > Arachnida > Ixodida > Ixodidae > Ixodes > Ixodes ricinus. The sequence continues at coordinate 129,646 of JAZHYW010042328.1, read as the reverse complement.
CGCAGCCAAAGGCTGAGGGACGGTTCGCAACTTCGAGAAGGGCATTCCTACGCACCACAAAGTAGTCCGCAAAAGTAATTTCTTTTTAAATAACTGTTTTGTGCGTAAACATTGCACAATATTCCAGATGTGTACTGCTGAGAATGATTTGCAACTAAAGGAATTAAACATCTGAAGTTTATGTTTTTATTAATATATGTAAATGCACGTGGTTTGGTGAAAACACGTACATCCGCTGGCAACACGGCTGCAGCGCTCAGTTTTTCTGTGTGATTTCGTTATGGGCGAATCATGTGCTTCGCTGCTTTCCTCACCGAGTCGCTTCAAAACGTCCTTTCGCAAAGGCACGTTTGGGCGTCAGGCGCGAGAGGTCGTGATGAATGTCTGCTTTCAAATTCGGCAGGAAACTCCGGCTGCGTCGTACCGCGAATGCGTTGTAAACAAGAAAAGCGTCCGGGCCACTACAATTCACTGATACGCGGCAAAATCAGGGCACCCCTTCACCTGCCGATCACACTGAACGCCGACAAGCTGGTGGAAAGGACTGCGCCTCGAGCTCTGGTATATCCAGACAATACAAGGAAACATGAACGGCCGGGTCATCGGGCACCTTGCAACGTGTACTTACATCTGGAAACTATGCCGAACAGGTGGAAAGCTCGGACACAGACGCCAGCGGTTAGCCTACGTACTGACATCCCCTGTGACCAAATTTCAGAACGTGAAAGGGCACTTTTTAAACCTGTAGCAGACGATACCGTTGATACACCCGTAGCAGACGAAATACTCGGCGAGCGCGGGCGGCGCGGGCGCCCAGCGGCGCAGCGGAGTAATACAAAAGTGCAGGCGAGATCGCGTGACCTATTGCCGGCGTGTGATTGGCTCCAGCCACACGTAGCTTTGGCAGCGCTCGGACGGAAGCTGAAAAAACCGGTTTTGTTGGAGCCGACGCAGCTGTTGCCACAGCAACCCGTACGTCGCAAGCCGTTGCAGTGGCACTCTGTCGGCGACGCAAGTGTGTGAATCGCCCTTTAAACGGCGTACAACCGCCCCGCTTGCCATAGCAATCCGTAAAAAGTTTAACGTCGCTCGGTCGGTCTCGGTCGGTCTCACGCAAGTGTGTGAACCAGCCTTTAGAGAAGAGGACGCCCGTGCCCCTTGGCCGAACGCGTACGCTGCCCGCTGCCCATACTACCGCAGCAGCGAGCCGGGCCAACGCTGGGCGGCGACGGCAGATCCGGAACCCGGAGCAGAGGACGGCCGCCCGCACGCCCTTCCTCCTCGGACAGGTGCGTGTCCGACGAGCTGCGCGCGCGGGCGAGCCAGTGTCGCGGCGAGGAAAAGTGATTTCCCGGGGCTCCTGCTAACCCAACAACCTTCGGCGAGAGAAACGATGCGGGATCCGGTTCGTCGACCGTAAGCTACCCGCCCCTCTCTGTCCCAGCGCGCACCGCCGCCGGCCGGCAGCATCTCGGCCATCGCGGGAGAAGATGCTGCGCCGTCGTAATCGAGTCCACCGCCGTGCTCCTCGCCAACCCATTGTCCGGGCTGGGAGGAATCCCCGAGCGCGCCTTTCTGCTCATAAGCGTAATACTCGGCGTCAACCTTTTTCTTTTTTCCTACGTTGTCAAGGTTAGAGTAGCTTCCGCAGTGGTCCAACGTTGACGGCGAGCGTGTGCGAATGCAAGCGGAAGCAACGTGCACGTGCACTCGCAGCAGTGCGGGGTTAAGCGCTGTGGAAGCTACTCTGGCCTCGACAACGTCGAGCACAACGGGTGACGCCGATGGCCATGGTCGAGTATACGCTGCTGCCGAGTGCGAGCTTACGATGAGCTTCCACTATGTACACATCCGCAACGTGTGTTTCACGAGACCAAGACTATGGTTGTCCTCAGAAGATAAGTGGGGGCTGGTTCTGAGCATGCGCGGTGAACGCCCCGCTCAAATAAGGCGCCCAGTGAATTCCACTGCTCATGAATCGACCGCTCGACGTGCGATCTCCAGGGCCCACCGTTCGTCCAAAGCACTAAAAGCACCAGCCACGCACGCGCAAGGATGGCACCCCAGAAGCTCTCCATCGGAACGAGCACGAGTAAAACTAAACTATTTCACTGGTTCCACGTAGCGCACATGAAGGCACCCTAGTTCCACGGTGTGCGTGTGTGGGTGGCCTGGCAGTCCCAGCCACAGTCTGTGCATGGCTCGGGCAACCCGTCCGAACAGACTGAACGTGGCAAATGTCTCGAGCCGCGGTTACACCGCTTATGCCCAAGCCCCACTATGGAGCGACAAACAGAAACAACCGACACCAACGAGCCAAAAACACGCGCAACATGCACGCGAACGTGGATTGCTATATTGGTTATATCTTCGCGTGCACGTGCTTGAGGCTCGTCGGTGTCAGTTGTTTCTGCTTGTCGCTCTAGGGGGCTCGGGCATTATAGACCATACCATAGCCTCCCTACTGACGAAGCCTGGCAGATCGCCATGAGACGCGGCCGCCGAAAGTGAAAAGGTAGAGCGGCAGACAACGGAGTTAATGTAACGGGCGCCCCGCTGCGGCGAGACGCCGAAACACGCTTCTCCCGAGCGATGGAATGACCGCTCGTGCTCCTCGCGTTCCTTGCGCGTCCTTGCCGCTGCAAAAGCTGTGCGCTCACTACCAGCTTCCCCGAGAAATGCTCTGTGCGACCAGATCCTCGCGCTCCAAATCTGCGACCGGGCGCTCTATGGCTCCGTCGTCGAACTGCCAGGTTTTGTGAGTTATTACTATTAGAGGAAGGGAGGCTATGGTCACGTACCATATGCCATTCCTCGGATGACGACAGTGATCAAAGTGGCCAGACTGAATTCCGGAAAGAGTCTACTGCGGCGCACGAGCACAACCCCACCACCCTATAGGGGGTATTCACTGGACGCCATATTTGAGGGCGGTCTTCACAGCGTATGCCCAGAACCAGCTCACATTACTAGGCTGCTAATACCCCATTTACAGGGTCAACATAAAGGTACCTTTAACATAGGTCCCTCTGCTATCGGCGAATCAGCCCGTGCTCTTGGGTCGCGAGCACACGCCACGCGTGGAAGATTGTTCATTGATTGGCTGCAAAGGTCCCTTAGCTAAAGGTACCTTTGCGGTCGTGTGAATGGGGTATCAGACCGGTAATCTCGAGATGGTGCGGAATTCACGTTGCAAGATAACTGGGAAGCTCGCTTTCAGCACGCGCTCAGCTGTCGCGCACACAGCTATGGTCGCCACTGAATATACGCCCTGTACTATCGATGCGCCGGTGTCGACACCTGCCGCGACCTATACCACTCACTCGAGCCGCTCATGTACCCACTCTACCCCGCATTCTAGTAGACTGTAATTCTCTCATCACGCCTGCAGCAGACACCATGTCTTGTGCGATGTATGGACAACTGCGGCTCTAGGAGATTTCCTTGGTCGGCAGTCTGAATACTCTATCGGACGTATATACCCACAATCCTCAGCTGCGGACTCCGACGGAATGACGAAGGTTACCGAGAATGCTTTTGACTGTGGTAATGAAAGCCCGCTTATCTGTACCAAGAACAGTGATGTGATTGGCCTAAGCCATTTTGGCGCACGTTTCGGAGCAAGCAAAACAGTGTTTTGGAGCAGCAAATGTGGCCTTTGGAGCAACCAAAACAGTGTTTTGTAGCAGCAAAAGCGGCTTTGGAGCAGCCAAGACAGTGTTTCGGAGCAGCAAAAGTGGATTTTGGAGCAGATATTCTTAGGAAAAAAAAATATTCGTTTTAAGTGCTGTACAAACAAAGGGCACTTTGCGTTGTGTTGTGTTCTGATGTGACGTGTTGTGACGGAACTCGCTGCTTCTGTTTTTACTGCTCAGACATCCCACAAGTGTGCAGTGCAGTAGGCATTGCCAAGCAATTTCGAAAATGCGCTTGCCACCGTTTTACTAGTTCCCAACGTGCCAGATTTTCGTCAAAAGTAAGCAAACGTAAAACAATGAGTTACAAGCGTCCCAGCTGGTGCCTCAGTCACGCAATCATGTTCGCATGCACGTGAGGCCAACTTCGGCAGACTTGCTGTTGGGCATGCTTCGTCACGCGAGCGCAGACAACGGCTGTCCGATCGAAACCGAAACCCTGCTCCTCAGCTCCATTGCTACCTTATCCCCAAAATTGTACACAAAACGTAACTTTCGAGCATGCGACAAAAACAGTCCAGTGCGCGTGCTTGCCAGGCCGGCAAACAAGGTACAAGCTAAACACACAAAAAATAAAGAACCTGAGTGCATCGATGCAAGACATTGCGAGCCAGCCTCGAAACGTTCTTGGAGCACTTTGTGCAACGACTGAACTCGAGACAAGCAAGCTTGCTGTGCAGGTTGAGCTTGCAGACATTGCCTTCTTTGCTTTAGCTCACTTCTCTTCACCAACTTCCTTTCCCAGCAGATTTTTCACGTACCGAGGTCCCTCTCGAAAGAAGGCCCACCGAGAGGAATCTAGATAAACAAAACTTTGATAGAGCAGTTTTTGAATTAAAGATGGATTTTTGTAGTAACGTATCATTTAAACAAGAACAGGAATGTTGATGAACATGCGGTGGTACTTAGTTTCATCTTAGAAAGTACCATATCTGCAGTGATGTGGGAACGGCAACATTCGACGTCGCGCGACCACTGTCACTGAAAGGCACTGACCAAATATAGTTTTCCCACGGTTGTTGCTTTAGCTCACAAAGTAACTCCTGCCGCGCAAAAACATGGTTTCGTTTCACAGCATGACGGCATGGCTGGTACCCGGCACGCTAGCGTTGGAGCGTCTGCACACATCCGTGTCTATCGCTGAAAATATAAAAGAAGAGACGAGAGACGAGACCCACAAGACGAGAGCGCGAAACGCGAGATACCGGGAAAACCATGCAAGACCGGGTGGACAATTGATGCACGGTACTTTGTCAGGTGACCGCTTGCGCCACATATCACACGCCTGCTCAATTACAGTACTCAGTTTAGTTTCGGTTTTGAAAGGCGACCTAAATTGGTCCTTTGGAGCAGGCTTGGCGCAGATTACCCATATTTTGGCGAAATGTAGCAGGATGTAGCAGGGTTAGCCCCTTGGCGCAGTTTGGCGCAATTGGCGCAGCAATCACATCACTGCAAGAAGTACAGATGCCTAACTCCTGCATGCATGGGCACATCGATAATCTATAGCCCCATGTTGCAGCACAAAGAACATAAAAAGCTTGTCGAGATATTAGGCGCAGCGAGTGAATCAGCCATCTGCGTTAAGTTCTTGTCGAACTATTTTTGTTCGCGTTCCGCGCATTGAAAAGCACAGAGAGAGAGCCCACGGATGCCTCAGGGGCCCTGGCGAGACCAAAGGACCGGAACATCGCCGCCAGCTGCGATTGGTCAGCGACGCGCATTCGATTACCTCGGGAAAGCCGAAAACATCGTTCGTTGATCAGATCGCACAACCGCGGCCAACAGTTAGTCAGACTCAAGAAGACGCGTCACAAACGCAAAGTATATCCACGTGTGCTTTTATAATTTTATTTTTTGTATAACTAGCGCACGCGCCCCATCTCACGCGAACGTGTCAAAGTGCGACGGCTTCGGTAACACCCCTCCAAAGCCCCCCCCCCCCCCACCCCCACCCACAACAACAACAAAAATAAAATAAAAAAAAACGGAGGAAGAAGGCATTGCGGTGCGGGCAACAGCCAAGCCCCCGGACCCGAGGCAAACCAACAGCAACAAACCAGGAACGGACGGACAAACAAACACCCAATCTACCAAAAAAAAAAAAAAACACGGAAGATACGCGAAAACAAATTAAAAAAAAACAACACCAGACAAACAAGAAGAAAAAAAAACGAGCGGATGGTAGCGAAGAGTGAGGCAGGTACCGCCCACGCGGAGGGAGGGAGGGAAGGGGGGGGGGGGGGTGCGCAGCAACAGATAGGTGATAGTGGTGAATCGCGCGAGCGGCTCGCTGCAGTCCGGAGGCGAATCAGAAGGCCCAGCTGCCTGCGCCGGTGCGTGTGTGGGTGTGCGGAGGAGGAGGCTATCAGAAAAGGCTCGCGCCAGATCGTTTTCTCCCAGCGCGAAAGAAAACAAAATGAAGCGGCCGGCGATGAGCCCCAAGAGGAGGGTGCGGCGGCGATGGCCGAGGAAGCTCCGTGGCGGCGGCCACCGGCGAAGGGCAAAGGCACGCCGGGCGTTGGCACTGCTCTTGGCGCGCTGGCCGGAGCAGCAACACCGCCTCGCCGGGTGTACTTTGGGGGCCGTGCATGCATCGTTTCCCGGCGGGGAGTGTTCGGGGCCGCCGTGCGGTGTAATGACCAGCGAGGCTCAGCCGCTGCCGCACCTCGACGGGGATCTCGTACGCGTGCCCGGCGACGATCGTTAGCTCGGAGGAGACCATCGCCGAACCATCGCCGAATCATCGAAAACCGGGCGCCTCAAGTCGCGCCGACACGTGCACGCGGAGTTGCGACACTGACGCCAATCGGATGTAATCGGGAGAGACACTCGCGAGTAACGAAAAAAATTGGGTTGCGTGTATGTTTATACAGCCTAGAACTTGGTCTGCCTCAGCGGGCGACGAGTCTCCCAGCTGTAGATGAGCGATTTAGCCAGTGCGGTACAACCGCTATCCTGGGGTCTTTAACGTGCACCACGCAGTAGTGATACACGACCGCACGCCGGTACAATGCTCATCCAGATCGAAACGGGCAGGGGTGGAGATTGAACCCAGCATCCTGGGTTCTGCAGCGCGAGCTTTCGCTCCATGTGCTCCGAGCTGGTGTGCGCTAAACCACTCGGCCACCAATCCCCCTCTCAAGTAACGAGAAAGGCCCTACCACGCCCCACCCCCTTCCCGTTCGCCGACAGGCTGACAGGGCGCTGGAAGCTACGCACTCCTTGTACCAGCCGATTGCCGGTCCTGCACAATGTGTTATCAGAGACTTATACAACCCCTCCCTCCCTTCCCCGAGCTCATTCTAGAAATTTGTAAGCCCCACCCCAGACTGACAATCGTGAATAAACCTCTGCGTGATCGCACTGTCTGCGCATAAAATCGAACACCCAGATTAATCAAAGCCCATACACTCTTCTAGCATTTCGACGTCACCACAGCGAGGTCGAAATTTGTGCGGTCACGCGAGAAACGACTCCCCTAGACGTCGCGGGGTTCCGATCACCAACGAGTGTCTTGCCTACCTTCATTATCACTATATATAGTTTTAGCGGCAGGAACGAGATACGAGAAAGACGCGCTAATACCAGTTTTTTTCATTTGAAGCTGAAAGCGCCTGTAACTTCCACGATCTATCTAAACGTCGACCCGCCTCAGCTGGCGTCTAATTTACACTCTTCATATCGTCGTGCAGTTGCCACGAGGCTCCCGGTGTCGCGACAGTGTCCGGTATACAGACGCGCGCACTGCTGCATGCGCCTATGTCAACAGCCAGCACGCGCCGTCTGCTACGACGTTATACGGCAAAGGTCAGCACGGTCCCGTGTCCGGGTCCGACGTGGTCGTGACGACAACGTCCTGAGGACGTACGTGGGGCACGCAAAGCGATCGAATCGGCGCGTGTCGAAACCCGACCAGCCGGCACAAATCGCCTGGCTGCAGCTGCGCTATTGCCTCCGCCGTACCCGAAGCCATGGGCCGCGTGCACTACAGCTCCCTCCGCTCCACGGGTTACGCTACCAATTTTAACTTGGCAAACTGTTTTTGCCAGACCTTCGGAAACGCCGTGAGCGTGACCAGGTGCATGACAAGCGTCGGCGTTCGAGTGAGAAGTGTCCCTTTGCCCACACTTGAAGTTTGCCGAATTAGGGAAAACAAAACACGATCAAATTACGACTCCCAAGGTCAATTGAGTCCATTTCGAAGAATCAAGACCTGTCGGAGCGCGTGCGTATTTTTTTAATTCTCGGTCATTACAAAGCGAATACCATGTTCAGATGTATGTTCTGGTCTGTACGACTAAGACACAGTGCCTTCTACTCTTTCCACTCCTGCGCAACCATCGAGTGCGTCCACTGCATAGCAGGCAGCTTGATTCCCTCAAACACCCAACTGTCCGTTCAGTCGTGCCTAAAGGCACCAGACGCGGCAACGAAAACGTTGCGGCAAGAGGCATTCTTTTTTTATACAAAAGAGTCCACCGAACCTGCCACTTCTGAAATACTTATTGATAGACGAAGGACATTGCATGAACATCTGCGAACGGTTATTTTAAGGTACAAGATTATAGGTAAACTAAATAGTATTAAAATAAAGTTGGAACAGAATCATTTTAAGTACATTTTTTTATATGTATGGTTTTGGAGGTTGCAATACAACTGTGAAATTTTTAATTCAACGAAAGATCGAGGTTTTTCTCACTTAATTATCGACATCAATAGCGGTTTACCTTTAGAGTTACTGCGATGTTCTTAGTTCAGAAAACAAACATGTTTTAATTTAATTATGGACATCAATAGCATTTCCCATGCAGAGTTTTGCAATCATGCAAAATAAGCGTGAGGGCAATATATATAATATTTTCAAGAAAATCCAGCTGAACTCACCGAGGTTCCTCCCCCAAGCTTCTACCCTCGAAAAGTTCGAGGATATAGTCGGTAGAAATAGCCAAAACGTGTTATAAAACCAAGTGCAAAAGTTGTGCGCATAATGATGACAGGCAATTAGGTAGTAAAGATAAACATCGGACGACACTTGGCAGAGCAAGGCAAAAAAAAAGTGCGGTGAAACGCGACGAAAAACACGAATACAACGCATTCGCCAAGGTGCAGACGCGAGAGCGGAGCATCCAGTTCAAGTTATTAAAGACAATCGCAATATATCCAAGTATACTGCTCTAAAAAGTAAAGCCCGAAAAAAAAAATATCACCACTAATGATGCACGCAACTGGTCAGAATGTCGTAAATCTGTAATGCGGATATAGCTTATTAGCGGCGCTACTATTTTTAAGATAGTACAATGCGGCAAAGCTATCACTTCAGCATTCATCAAGTTTCATTTCGGTGTCCAATATATATACACCCAACCGATGAGCATGGAGAGGTGCTTTTCCCTCGAGGAAAAACGCGCTGCGGCGAAGCGAAATATGCAGGATCGCAGTCCAGTCCACAAGTGCCGCTTCTCCGCTGCACACCTGTGCGCGATGGGAAGCGCACTCAACGGAGCCAACGATATCCCGCACAAATAATGTTGCGTATGTTTATACAGCCGGACGTTCGTCAGCCGGAATGGGAGTCTGGTGTGTCAGCTGTAGATGAGAAATTTAGCCAGTGCAGTACAACCGCTATCCCGCGGTCTTTAACGTGCACCACGCAGTGATACACGACCGCACGCCGGTACGATGCTCATCCTGATCGAAACGGGCAGGGGCCGGGATTGAGCACGAGATGGCACGAGATCCCCTGGGTTCTGCAGCGCGAGCTTTCGCTCCACGTGCTCCGAGCTGGTGTGCGCTAGCCCACTAGGCCACCGATCCTCCCCTAGCCCGCACGAACAGACAATAGTGAGAAATATTAACGAGAGTCGATAATCGAAGTGAATAAATCTTAAAGACCGACCTACAGAATCGTCTTCTGTCGGAAAGAAAACCGCTTTTCACTTTCTTTCGTTCCATTCCTTCTCGCGCCCTTGTCCCCGAGGGGTCTCTGAGCTACGCTACTCCACGCAGGAAGGAAGAGGGTCTCCTCTTTCTCGAACAGGAAGGAAGAATTGGGGGAGAGTTCCTTCTTTCTGGTGGCGAAACCTAATGTTAATTTCAGAATCTTCTTTTTTTAATATCTTTTAGGGGGTTCAACATATGTCGCTGCACAGATTGAGATGAAATCAACCCCAAACTACTTTTAAAAGTGGCTCCATGACAAGCGCATCTGCGCAACCTCCATGTTCCGCAAGTCGATGCGTCCCCCGAGTTTCCTCCTGTCCCAAAGTGCGGGGGTAGCCAATAGCCAACAATCGAACTGCTGGTGGGGAAGGCTGGGAGGCACACGACATGGAAGGAGAGGAAGCGAGCAGAAATGCCTAACGAGAACTGCACGTCGGACTTCGCCAGATTCTTGAATGCGCGGTGAGGAATTCGGCAGGGCTATGACACTGCCAAATGTGGCCACCTTTTGTTGTCCAACACGGACCCCTCTTGGTCGGCTCTAGAAAAGCCATTCAGCAAACGCAAATCTAATTCGGTCCAGAATGACAAAGGTCTTTAATTAGCCCACGAGCTTAGTCAGCATTGCGGTGACAGCGATGGAAGAAAGCTGGAAAGGCCTCGGCGGCATTTAAAATTCTTAGGCAAGAGTCACGTCCATAACCGAGTCGTAGTTGTGGATGTTTAACGTGTCTAACACAGAAAATACACCTGAAACGTCACTCTTGCTTTTGTTTGGGAATGGCTAACGGTTCCTGTGAAGCTGAAATATGGGAAAACCCAATGGAAAGCCGGGTGTGACGAGTAGGAACAAATAAATTACGTTCACATGCGTACGCACCGATACATTAGCCGCGATGTCGTCCTTTAATACGAACATGAGCATAAACGCTGCAATTCGACTATGCTTGGGACGTGGAGGCCGAGCGCTGATCTGTCGAAGGTTGATTCGTACAAAGCGGTAGAAAATTACGGACAAAAAAAAATGGGCAGTAAGAAAGAAGTACAATATAAATAATGATCCACCACTATCTTTGCCGAGGAGCCAAGATTATGCGGTGGAAAATAAGAAAACACTGTAGAGAAAACAAAAACTCGGGCTCGTCCGGGATTTGAACCCGGGACCTCTCGCACCCTAAGCGAGAATCATACCCCTAGACCAACGAGCCGGAACAAATGCTGGCATCGTTCCCATGTTCTCGTACCGAGCGACGATAACACGAAACTCTGCTTTGTCCTCTTTTTTTTTTTTTGAAATGGCAGTTGTGAGTGTGACACAACTTCCTGGGATATTTTCTTTTTCTCGTTTTGTAGCGATATTTTTATAAACGTTGAAAAGTAACCAGACTCCAAACAGTAGATGAAACTCAGTTATGAAGTGAAACATTGAAAAAAAGAATAATAAAAAAATAAAAAAACATCAACCATATTTTTTAATTTTTTTATTTTTTTGTCGAAGTAAATACAGTTAGGACAGCGGGAAAAAAAATCACTACACGAACAAGATACTAATTTCGTATTTTTATTAAACACTTCGCAAAGTATACTTAGCGCAAGTTTCAGTTTTCTAATAGCATAGTAAAATATCTCGTTATTTATTTATTTATTGTACATATGTACACTCAATCATTATAGAGGGAACGTGCACGCTTTTAGAATGCACATCTCTGGTGGCAGACAACTTGTACGCGGACATCACACCGCTAAAACGTAAAGTACACAAAGAGTATATTGAAGCACACAAAAACAATATGCTTTGTGTGCATGCACTTCTCTGTTCAGCAAAATAAGGACATTAATATGCATAAAATTAATTTCTTTTTGCCAGGGAACGAACAAGTCAATGTAAATTCCTCCTTTTTTTATTTTTTGCTCTCTTTTTATAGTTAGCGTTTCTTTTTTTTTCTTTTCTTTTTTTCATTAAAATGGTTTTTGTTGCGGAATGTGCACATCTCGGACAACTGGGGCGGTAAAACTTGTAGTTCACCTTTAAAGGGACGCTGAACCAAACAATTTAGTGTCCAAAATAAGTGGCGCACGTTCTTCCCCGGAGCCAGCAGCCGCCGGTGTGCTCGAGCACACGAAACGAAATTGACGTCATACTACCCCATTCGCGCTTGAGATGAGATGTATGGGCTTTGGGCCAAAGGAGAACAAAGACAGGCTTTTCTTCTCGAAAAGTGAAAGCTACGTGCTTGTTAGACCAATTAATCGCTTAGCTTTTACACCAGACCCCACTGTGGACATGAAAAAAAATGTCATTATTCTTCTTTTCCCTGCGCGCCCACAGATTCTACTCGCGTGAATGGGGGACTATGACGTAAATTCCGTTGCGTGTTCTCGCGATGGCGACGTGCGCGATCGAAAGCGTCGCGGTGGTCGGCCTTCCACGGTTGGTCAGAATGCTGACTATGACGTCAGCAAAGGATTTCTCATGGACGGAAATAAGAGGAACGTGAGCACTTCAATTTTGACGGTGTTGACAGTGGTGGTTCAACAACACTTTGATTTCAAGCTTCCGTCATGCTAATTACAAACACCGTCGAACTTAATTAATTAATTATTAATTAATATGTGAGTTTTTATTTTTTTGCAATCCGTTTTAGCATTGAATGGTGCATGGAAAAAAATTAATGTTTGAAAAATGTCCATTCTAAAAGCCTTTTTTTGTGTGTGTGATTTTGTTTGTGAGAAATTAAAGTGAGATTGAAGTAAATATCCACCGCATCCTTTGTAGAAAATTCTGCGTAAAAGTTTTAGGCACTGCCGGCGAGACTGCAGAGATTAAGTTCCCATTTTTTGGCAGTCACGCTTCGACACCACTGAGCGTAAAAGCGGAAAACACGAGCCCCCGATTTTCCGAGCATAATTCGATCGGAGCCGACGAGCTCGCGGCGTGATCGAGTGCTGACCGATCCCTGACACTGCGCCAAAGCGATGAACACTTGAAAGCAAGAATTTCTTCGCGTCTATGTATTTTTTTCGCAACGGGTCGCAATCCTCATCTCCGGAAACAAGCTCCGACGTTGCGCAATAGCGCTACCGTCGTCCACGGTGTGGCGAAACCACTTTGGCGCAAACAAGGAATTGTGTTAATTTGTTTTTTTCGTATTTAAGCGCCACAGGGGAAGACCACGATTGCAATAGAAGACTATTTCCAGGGAGCTCGCGTGTTGTGGTTAGGGATGTCGCGAACCTACCCGGGTTCGAATGCGACCGGGTTCGTCTTTTCCCAAGTTCTAATTCAACGCGCAAGCAAAGTTCGACGAAGTTCGTGCGGCCAAAGTTCGACGAAGTTCGACTTCCTCAAACTTTGAACTCGAAGTGGGGCGAAAATTCGACTATTATGTGCACGCGCGTAAATTTAAAAACGAGCCGGCACCGCCTGGCGGAAGAGAGATGCAAGATTTTAACGAACAAGACTGTTAAAAGTTTGTTGTTTAATTTTACCTTGTAAAAACAACTTTTTTTTTTAGCAGTCAAGCAACACTGTTTAAAATGTCGGACTTCGTTAAATATAGCCAAAACTTCAAAGGTTCGCCAAAACAGTCGAGCCTCGAGGCTCGACAAACAGTTCGCGACATCCTTTGTTGTGGTTTCGAAACGTCCAAGCAAGCCCGCAGAAATTCACTCGCGGTCGCCGAAATTATCGACGAAAACGGCCAGAAATCGCCCCTCGAAAGTACCATACCCACGACAAGCTCGAAATTACGATCATTTTACTTTGGTTTCGCCACTGACCGGAAGCCGTGAAATCACTCGATGGCAATCGCGTCAAGCTCTTTTGCGCCTTTTTTTGTTTCCACTGTTTCCTCTGAACGTCAACATGTTGGAAGGTCTTGTTATCCTCACAAAGTGACGGCAGCCGTTTTGAAAAAAATAACCCAGAACGACTTTCGAGTTAGAAATTCCTAAAAGACGTGCGAGGAAAGAAATAAAGTAGGCATATTTCAACGTGTGCTGCGCTTCAACATCTTTGACGTTCAAACTATTCAAGAAAAAAAATTTCAGCCTGAATGTTCACCTGTGAACTATGTACGTTGTGCGGACTATAATAAAAATATAAAAAAAAACTAATAAATAAAAAAAAATGTCGGGCTCGTCCGGGATTTGAACCCGGGACCTCTCGCACCCGAAGCGAGAATCATACCCCTAGACCAACGAGCCAGGATGGGAGATCAGCAACAGGTGTTCGCGTCCTCGACGAAGATGCTTGCCAAGGACACAAACACTGGCTCCTGTTTGTAGGTTCGTTCCCATGGCCATCTCGTCGTATCGTCTCGACTGAACGTCGAGGGAAAGATGCGCGACTGCGAGATCAGAAACAAGCGACCGAGAGACGACGAAACAGCGTTCCGCAAGTAGGGACACAGACACTTACATGTAGGCCTCATTTATTTTGCAGCCACTTCCGTTACCGTTAAATCAAGATTTTTTGGGGTGGAAGTGTGATCACGTGAACCCTCTCCCCTGCCCCTGCCCTGCCCTGCCCTGGTTGTGGTCTCGTGAAATTGAAAGGGGATGACGTTCAGTAGTGTTGACGAGTGGGCTAGTTGGTCATTCATATTAGCGGAAAAGCGGCCTTGACGGAAAAGGAGTGTATTTTTCTACTGAGATCGGAGAACAACGGCGCCTGCAGATGACTCTAGGAACACGTGTATAGTCCTCCTCTAGTGTTGTTTCTTTTCTTGGCTTTTGGTTCGGGCAAATTTTGTATTTATACAGGTTGTCAGTGCCAATAAAGCTCAGTTGTAAGTCAGCACTGTGTGTTGTCTACCGCCTTCTACTCTGTCCTTGTCCCTGCGCTGTTTGTTTTCCGCTAATATGAAAGGGGATGAGTGTAAATGGTTCCGCGTTAGGTGGCGCGAGCTATCGCCCGATACAAACGGTATAGCCAATACCATCTGTTCATTCGTTTGTCCTGCCGATAAAGGACATTTGTCGGAAGTGCTCCCCGGTCGTCTTCGAAATGCCTCGCAAGAAAATGGAGCGGACTACCAAAAACACATCGCCGAACAGAGGCGGCAGACCACTGAGGCTCGGAGTGGTCGTCGTGCCAACGAGACGTCGGGAAAGAGTGTGTTTGGGTCGAGCAAGCGAGGACCTGCTAACGACCAACAGCCGAGTGGAAGATCAAGTTTTGTCTCCATTTGTTCAGTCAGCGGCATGTGGCCTTCATAGAAGAGAAGTCGACATGCTATCCAACTTCTACGTAGTATGGATCGATGCACCGCAGAAACCCGGTCCCATTTTTTTTTAAGTGCAATTTAATTAGAATCATTTCGCTCAGAAAGCAGCTGTTTACAATTAGAATTCCCACTGCACAAAAGGAATTGCCTCATTAAACGTACGCAATGATTTAAAAAAAAAAAGAGTCGTAATCTTTTTGCACTTGCTTTTATTACTCGGCATTAGTTGTATTAATCTATCATGGTTTTTCAGCAACGAAATGGTTCGTTCCTCATTCCGCCTGTTTTGCACTTCTTTATACAGGGGTTTCATGTTTTCAGCTTTTGTGACTTGATTTCACCGAGTTTATTAATCGCGCGATTAAAGAACCTCAAGGGACAGTAGAAGTGTTTTTTTCTTTTCTACATTACCGTTTTTTATCGTTATTCTTGTCATGGCAATTCAAAGGCAGTTAAATCCAGTTCCTATACACTTCCTTTCTCTTCAGTAATTCGAAAGTACGTTAGAACATCATCGCAAAATTAGTTGTGATTGTGGTGCCCATTTTTAAATTACGGACACTAAAAAGTAATGAAACCGCAATTCCAATTACATTTTTGTCGAAAGTTACCAATTACGACTATAAATCCCGATTAAAAAAACAACAACTAAATACTCTAAGAGAGTTGTAATTCAAGAGTGTCTTCAACTAACAGCGAAACTTAATTGCAAGTTCATCCTACCCCCAAAGACTATAGTTTCACGGTAATTTCAGTTTGAAGCAGTCGGTAATTCATCCCCTTTGCAAACTGACAACCCGGAGCAAGCTCCTTATCCCTGTCGGGGATAACCCGTTTTGTAACGTAGAATTTACGGTCCCGATCCTCGTAACTGCAACACGTAAGAAGACGAGGGAAGGCGCCGAACGGGGGCGGAAAATAGACTCGTACGTGTTACGTGATGCAGATACGGGAGCGAGCGCATACATAAATAAATTACTTGCGACTTGTAGGGCAGTTACAATCAAGTGCTTCGGCTCGCGCTCCGAATAAAAAAGCGGGATGATTCTGCCTGGCTAAAAATGAATTATACCTCAGTCGATATCAATAACGTAAACAGGTTTTTTCTTCTTTATTTTTTTTTTTTTTATAATGGAAGACAAATTTTGAATGCATACCAAATTGTTCCTGCAGCATACCGGGAGGCAGGCACGTAGCCAGAAGAGGGGGGGGGCGGCCCGGGCCCCCCCCCCCCCCCCCGAAATCTTTTATTTTGCTGGGACCTCCTCTCCCCCTCCCCCTCATACAGCACTTTGTTATGAGCAGCCCCCCCCCCCCCCCCAACCCGAAACGAAATCCTGGCTACGTGCCTGCCGGGAGGTTGGGAAAGGCCGTATTCGCACCCGTGAATTGTACAGTACATCGACTACTACACTCAAAGATGGAACAAAGCCCCCCCCCCCCCCCCGAAAATAGTTCCTGGCTACGCCACTGGTCGACTCGATATCGTACTGAACAGTCAGCTCGTACTCTCCCTCCGCTAAGGCCTCCAGAACGAAGAAGTTGCTAGTGCGCCTGCGCGCCGATAGCCTTGACTGTAGAGTTCCGGGTATCGTAGCGGGTTGCGGCAGGCGTTGCGGAATGGCGAAAACGGTCTACGAAAACTCCCTATTGTTGTTGTTTGTTTGCCATTATTATTGCAGTAAGCGGAGATTTTCGCCGTTACCACTACTTTGAGCCCGTAATCAATGTCCTGGATCACGAGATTAACAAAATAAAAAACGTCGTTCGATACTTCGCGCGAAAATTAGACTAAAGACCTTTCGCCGCAAAGCTTGGATCAGGGGGCGAAAAAGATTCCAACTTCCGCGGCCCTCACTCAATTTGACTGGCGTCCGCGCAAACTGAACTTCCAAGGCGAATTGCAACTTAGAACCGAAATAACACTTTGGTTGCTAGAGTGAATCCCTCAGTCAACCGATACCTCGGCTGAAGTGAGATAACTGAGCCACTGAGAAACATTGGTGCATACACTGGCAAGGTTCCTCCCCCCCCCCCCCACACACACACACATACACACCTTGCCAGTGTATGCACAAATTTTTTGAATGCGCGAGCGTGCATTCAGCCAGGTGATGCAAAGAAACCGGCTGAATGGCCCAGCAATCATCTCGCGTTAACCCCGCAGTCAGCTTACGGGATGAAGGGCGAGGCAACCACAACAAGCCACCGAAAACCCTTCATTCCGTTCATCCCCCAAGCTGAGAACGATGGCACGGCGTTCTCTCCCCAGCTACAAACGAACGACGAGCTCTCGAAGGCGCACACACACACGCCACACTGCAACCCGGAGGCAACTCTCCAAATGCGAGGAATTTTTCGTTCACGCCCGGTTCGCCCCTGCAGCACTGGAGCAGAAAAGCCCCCCGCCTGGCTCTTCCTCCGTCTTTTCCGAACCAAGAAGAAGCCGGCAGCAAACTTCTCCTTCCACGATGCGGCAGGCAAGCAGCATTCCGCCGCGGCCGACAAAGAATTCGCCCTCCTCTCAAGCAGACACGCGCCCCTTCCCGAGCTCCACCTGAGTTCCAGGAGCAACCGCATGATCCAGGATCATACGATCATACACACGTACGAGCGGGGCAAGGAGGATGCCGGACCAAAGCTGCCAGGAACGAACCGAATAAACGACGGGCCCTCTCTGCTCGTTTCACCGACGAAGCCCCCAACCAACCCATCAGCGTCCGAGCCAGCGAGCAACAACGGCGCTGCTCCGGCCACAATCAGACGGGCCTGGCCTCCTCGGCTATGGCACGACGACGCCCGCCTCACGAGGAGCCACGCGAGGTAGGAAGCCGAAGAACACTGATGGCAATGGTGGCCGCCACTCCCTTCGGATACCCCATCGGAGGGAGAGAGTGAGGCCAGGCCCGCATGCGGCAGAAACAATGCCAAACAAAGAGCTGGGGGAGGGCATTGCTCAGCGGCGGCCGCGCCTTGGCCGCATGCATGCGGGGCTGCATGTGTTCGAGGAACGGCCGAATATACGAAGGAGCTTCCTTCGACGGCCGACGTACGGTAATGGGATTTTTCAACCGAGCCACTCCGCGTAAACAAAAGGTCTCCGAACGAAGCGTCTGCCCGGTTGTTCCGGGGAATATTAGTAGTGTCCTTATTCTTTACACTACGTCTCATACTTCGTATACAGCGCTGCCAAAGCTGCTGGCTCGACTCAAAGTTTGATTCGGACAAGGTCTCGTGCAAATGAAGGTTGGTTGACACATTTGCCGCGGTTGAGTTCGCAACGACCAAAACGACAGAAACGACCAGAACACCGGAACAACCGTGACTCATGATAGCTTCGCGAAGCTACCACTTGCATCGCTTGCCACGCTGTGCACGGCGAACACTTGTCTCGGTTACCTTGTCGTTGCTGTCGTTTCGGTTGCTGCGAACGCAAAGGACACAAATATGTGAACCTGCAGCCTTTTGAGACGCTGGGTGAAGCCACGCCCTCCAGCCAGCTTTGATAATATTGTATAAGTATGAAACGAAGTACACTGGCGACGTGCGCGAGCAAAACCATCGCGTCGCCGTGGTCAGCTTTCCAGACGTTGGCCAAACGATAGCTATGACGTCCTTACAGAGGATTCATTCTGCTTCCATCGAGGTAAAGAAGAGCGGGTCAAACTGTCCGCGTTTCGGCGGTGTTGGTTTAAGAACGCGATGACTCCGAGCTTCCACCGTGCTTTCTTATACACACCATAAAACGTGTCGTTCGCATCGGATGATAAGTAGCCAGGATCACAACTCGAGACGCCATGAACGGGACGCCATAAGAAAGCGCCACCGAAACAGGTGTTACATTCATTTGGCGATTTCCATCGCGTGTTTTTGAGCCTATTTTCGCCGCTTCGTCTTTAGATCACCAGAGCGCTGTGACCATCGGATTCGCCCGAGAAGGCTGGCGAGCGAACCCGCCGCCGCAGTTTTCTGTTCTAGCCGCTAGGCGCCGTCGACTTCGCCAATACTCCAATGCAGCGTTGCGGGAGGAACGGCTGCTAGCGTATACGGCTTGGTCGCGCGAGCACCCGGGTTCTCGCACCAGTGCCTTCAATTGTACTGCACGCTGCTTGTGAGAGGTTGCATAGCTTGGAGATGCACTCTTCGGTGCGTGGAGGACACAAGGACCTCGGCGAAGACCAAAACCCGTCAACGCCTTTAGACGTTAGAAGTCATCGCTCCACGAACAGCCCTAAGCTCGCCAAGGTTTTTATTTTGACATGAGATATGAGAGCCCAACTACACAGAACACAATTTGCGGCTCGAAAATCGTTTTCTTTCCGCCCGAAGACCGCCGATCGAGAGCTGGCCGGATTGAGTAGCGCTCACTCTCTTCTCCGTGGTCACGCGCCGTTTTCTATGGTTTGAGAGTCTAAAACTCTAAACCATAGAAGATATCGCAACTACCAAAGATAATGAAAGTCGTGGGTCATCCAAGGCACACACTCCATACTAGAAATGGACAATAAAACCATTTTACGCTGATATAGAAAAAAAAAATTTGCACAGCCACGTGACTTTTGGTAACTTTTTCCTCTATATTTCTTCTTCCTCCCCATTCCAGTTCCGGTTTCGGCTTCAAGCAGTCGCGTTTTCTTTTTTTACGTGACACTAGCAAAATATTTCTTGAGTAGTCTTCTGACACCATAATAAATCACCTGTCAAAAATAACAAAGAATTTTTTGGGAGGTGTCAGTGTCCCGATTAATTAAAGGGACCACGGAATGATGTTTCACATTTTACTAAAATGAAACATTATTCCTCATAAATCCTGGATGTGCGTAGAACCCAAACAGGAATCCGTTTTCGTTTCAGGGCGCTAACGTTTACAGAAAAAAACGCCTGTGCACCCACATCAATAGTTTCCATAAATCGTAACGATAAATTGATCGATTTCGTTTCTAGTTCTTTCGTTTTACGTGGCACACATCGTATTCATCCAGTCGCACATTTTACTTTCGAAACGAGTTCAAGGGACCAAGCGCGAGAAAGAGACTGCCACAGCCTTATTTTAACAATGGTGGAGACAAAAAAAAATAATAAGGCTTCCTAATTACATAAACAACCCCCCCCCCCCCCCCCCCCAAAAAAAAAAAAAAGTTGTATTTGCAGACTTTTCTTCGAATGTGAAAAGCCACAACCAAAGCTCACTTTCTACTTCTTTATTTTTTTTTCCCCTTTTCTAGAATCAGGGACGCCCCGGCAGCTGAGCGGTTTTGAGATGGCGCACACGAGGCCGCTACGGCAACCAGCGGGCGTGTACGCGAGTGGCGCTCTCCTCCGGCGCAACCTGCGAGGCCGGGCAGGATCGGGGTGACCCCGATTCCAGGCGGCCGCGCTGTGTCCCCGATACCAGCCGGACATCCTGGCCCGGCCGAACGCCCGGGCTTTCCCAAGACCACCACTCCGCCGATGACGGACGGCGCCGCTAAGGGCAGACGGCCACGCGATGAAAAGTCGGAAATCAAACTGTCGTTAGATGTGGGCAGTCGGTGACGGTCGAGTTTAACACGGTGCAGAATGCGAAGAATCCAAAGTGGAAGAGATTAGGATACCTCTTTCTCGCAAACGCAGCGAGAGCCCGGAGAAAAGCAACAACCGCGTAAGGAGGGCGGAGTTTCCATACAGCACTCAGCGCCGAATGCCGAATCGGCGAAAATTCGCGTGCTAGTCACAGGTGCATCAGTGACGTTTTCCAGAGCCGATTCGGCGCTGCGCTGCGGGTGTAAACGGCCGGAACGTTGGCGTCTGTCATGCACCTTACGTGATCGTACCGTACCAACGGTAAATACTACTCGTCCTTGCTATATAAAAAAAAAGTCGTATTTTTTGTTTACAGTGTGCGAGGAAAAAGCGACAGCTAGCTGTAGCACGGTCGCGCAATGCGGATGGAATGACGCCGTCACGTGTACCTGAAGACGGTGGTGCGACGTGGTCAATTCTCATAGCCGTCGTGGTTGGCGGAGTGGATGCCACTGACGACGACCGCCACCGGTGCTCGGTGATCCGCGAAGTGAGTAAGCACGGCGGATGTTTCTAAAACCATCCAGCATTACCCGTAGCAGCTGGATACTACCGCAGTGGAAATTTCGCATAACGCGAGGAATGTTCCAAAAACAAGTGTTTGAAGCAGACGACGCAGAAGACTCTCCTTTCGTCGCACCACTCTTTGCTGCTTCCGACTTCCCTCTCCTCGCGCCAAGACGACAGAGAAAAATAATTTTTCCATTCTTATCGCGCGCGGCGGCGACGACAACCCACGAGGTCGAAATCTCTGCAAAGCAAGTTCGGGGTAGCGAGGTCCTTCGCGATGGTCGCTCACGGGACGTCAGTCCGAGCCGTGAGGTGTAGTCGCTGCCAGCGTTTTGGGCAACATCGCTACACGTGGTAGCCGCCTCGGTGGCTCCGAGGCGAGAGCGCTGGCCTACGGATCCCCATGAGGCGGGTTCGAATCCCGGTCGAGGTGCCCGCAATCTGACGGAGGCTTATTGCGGAGAAGGCGCCGTGTAACCGAGCTTTCGGTTGCACGTCAAAAGATCCCCAGGTGGTCCAAATTAATCCTCAGTCCTCCGCTGGGGCGTGCCAGATGCCCGTCGTTGGTTTGGCATGTAAAACCCCCAAATTTGACTTTTTACACGTGGTAGATGAGAAATTTAACCAGAGCAATACGACCGCGAGTCTGAGGTCTCTAAGGTGCATCACGCAGTAGTAGTAGTACACGACCGCACGCCGATATGATCCAGATCTAAAGCCTCTGAAGCCAAGATCCCTGGGCTAGGAGCGAGTTTTCGTTGCTCCGAGCACTCGATGCTGATTGCGCACTTTTCCTTGTGAGTATCGGGATTAGGGTGCCTCCATGCCTGTCTGTCTCAGGATGAAGACATCCTTTGTTGCACCGAGTGCTGGCCCACTCAGTGCGCGACTTGTGCGCTAAAATGGCGTCTAAGCCTTAGCCAGGTCAACGCGCTCGAGCTGAGTCCCACTGGTTTGCGCGCAGTTCAAAAGACGTAGGAACAAACGATTGGGCGGAAAAATGGTTGAGATGACACCATGCATGCGAAAGCGCGTGTTTCTATGAAGGCGCTCTAGCCGAGACGCTTCGGCGGCGCCCAATGACGGTTCCTGTCCGTGACGCCAGGACCACAGGATCTGCCTCGGCTGTAACGCCCCAAGTTTTCACCCCTCCCCCCCCCCCCCCCCCCCCCCGCGCCTTACTTATCATCAGTTGCAAACGACAAGTTTGATGGGGTGGGTAAAAAGCACGGCGGAAGCTCGGTGGAAGCTCTCCACACCAAAACCGCCGAAGCTAACAGTGGCTGCATTTACACGGATGCGACCGAACCGCATCGAATCGAGATTCGACTATTCTGATTGGTAGCAGATGGGTAGAAGAGGAAGAAGTAGGAGGCTGCAGGCTGCGTGCGATTGGTCCCTTCTCGATTCGACGCACTACGATCGCATTCGTGTAAACGTAGCCATAGACATTCCTCTGATTTGCGTCCATGAAAGCAGAATCAATCCTACTAAAGACGTCACGGTGAAGGTTTGGCCAATCGTAGGAAGCCGACCGCAGCGACGCTATTGGTCCGCGCACGTCGCCGTACTTGGAACGCGTCTCTGGTGGCGTCGTACAATACCGCGGTTGATTGTCGCTACCCCCGCAGAGTCGACGGGAACTTCGGCGACCCGGCTCTCCGCAGCGTTGCAATAGCGATTATACAAATCCCTATCAAACTCGACTGCAAAAGCGGGGAAAAAAACAAGAAAAACAGGCATAATTGTCGTACTAACACCTGCCAAGAAGCTCCCACCCGTCCCTTTTTCTTCGCAGTTTTCACGTATTTGAATCAAAATAAAACCTTTTTTTTTTTTAATTTTCAGGTTGACTATTGCGTGACGTGAGTTGCACCGCATCGCATCAGATGTTGGCCATTGTAACCGGGAACACGTAAGACACGAAGGTGGTTTTTCCCCCCGGACACGCTGGGAAGGCCCCCGCTCTCTTTCTCTTTTCTGACGCTCGCAAAAACGAGGAGAGAACAAGAAGAAAAGTCGAGGCACCCGAGGGGGAGAACGACTCGAATTCCGCGAGGAGAGAGGAATAAGCCACTCGTTCCGCTCCATCGATTTAAATAACGCAAGAGAGAAAAGAAAAAGAAAAAAAATCTGGCGCTATTGCAGCTTCAGGAGTTTTTCGGGCGCATGCAGCGGCGTTGGAGGAGGCAGAGCTGTGGCACATCAGCCGACACTCGTTCCCGCAGCTCGTAAATTAATGCGCCGGTCATACACTGTTCCCACAGATCGTAGAAAAGACACGCCGCTCGCTGCAAACACGATGATAACCTCGAGCATGTTCGAGCACAAGTGAGAGAAGCACGCCTCAGAGCGCAGACGGTGTTTCTTCTTCGTCTGACCCTCTCACCTGGGTCCAGTCTTGTATACGATTACAATTACTGTTACTTTTGGCTAGTTTGAACTTTAGTTTGAACAAAGGACTTACAAAGCTACATTCTGCCCCCTCAAACTTCGCCCTGAATGGCCTTTGTCACGCACTGGGGCGTTTTTGTAGGGCTTCCTAATCCCAATCCCAGCTTTAAAAAAAATAATAATAAATTAATTTAAAAAAAAACTGACATTTTACAGGGTTGGCCTCGTTTCCTACAGATCCGCAAAAATCTTTTTTTTTTCTGTTCGAAAAAAGAAGCAAATTTTATTTTTGTCATTTCAGAAGGGGAAAAAAGGTGTGTGTGTGTGTGTGCGCGGTGGGGAGGGGGGGGAAGGTGAGGGGGGGGGGGGTTCCCTGGAAAAATAGTAACGGTTAGAAGTAATTTTTATTACTTCAAAAAGTAATCAGATTACTCTTGTGATTACTGCCTAATAAAAGTAATAAACTGATTACAAAAATTACTCCAAAAAGTAATCGATTCCAAGTAATTTGATTACTCGTAATGCGTACGGTACAAGTCTGCCTGGGTCGTACAAAAAACTGCCTGCAAATACGTTCCAAGCGTATTACACGCTTCGAAAATGCCCGAGGTGGGTGCGTAGATAAGGAATTCTGACATCGTGCCTCGCAGCAAACAGCACGGTGCGGTTCACACACTCGTGTACGGTTACGACCGACTGCGTTGTGCAGCCTCGTGCTCGCTGACAACCAGAGAAGAGCTCCTGCATAGGCTCCCAACGGGAGCCAGAGTTGCGCGTCTGTTTTCCAGGTGCCGCCGCGCTGCCATTCGCCGAGATCCGATCACGTGAGGAGCCGGATCAAGTGCCGTGCAGGAAAGCAGATGTTGCACGCGCCCCGGCGTACGTTCCCCTGCTTTTGAGTGCGGCGCGCGCCTCGAACGCGCGGCGCTGCTATTGGCCGAATTCAGTCACGTGACGAACGGGATCAACATGACGTGCAGGAAAGACGGCGCTACGGAGATGAACGCGCAACTCTGGCTCCCGTAGGGGCCTATACAGGAACTCTAAACCAGAGAACACGCTGGCGACGTCTATGAAGTAATGCCAAGAAGATTTGAATTTTTTTTTGCGAGTCATTAAATTTACTTACTATTTACGGTTGCGACCAAACGCTAGTGTGTAAAGTATATGGCCTTCATGAATACTGCTTTCCACGGCCTCCTCTTCACCTGTCATGCTCCTCGCGTAGCTGCTTGCAGCTACGCAGAAGCGACCATCGCTTCTGCGGGAGACACGGAGGCGCGGATGGCATGGCCGTGAGGCGCCATTCTGCGGCGTGCGGAGCGCCGGGCGTGCGCCGTCGTCCCGTCTTGTTTCTCTCTATGCCCTCGATACAACGTAGTAACCGACCAAAATGTCGCCCCTTCGCATGCCGTAGCCGCAAGTTGTTCTCTGGTCCGAGGTGTCCGGATGTGCCGGTCGCGTATCACTCCGCGAGCAAACGCGATCGTCCCCCCTTGTCGTCCGCTTCCCGGACTTTGGAAACACGTTTTAAAACATCGTTCGCGTTATAAAACAACGCCATTATACTGTACCCAGTGGCTACACATAACGTTCAATGGTCGAGGAACCTTGCAGTTCGTTCGACTTTAGTGTAGGATGGATATTTCCCAAGCGCAAAGCGAGAAACATGCTCCGCCCGAAACTCGGCGCCTTGCTTACTTACACCTCCCTCACGTGGAAGTACGAGGTACGAGCGACGTAATTACGTCGCTCGTATTTCACAAAATTAGAACTGCTTACGCGTCACAGACTCAACCTCGAACTACTGCCGTTCTACCACGATCAATACACCAACACACTGTTTACAGAAGCAAACTCGCGTTCGCCCACACCGACTGCGGGCACTGCGCAGGAACCAGAGCAGGGAGAAGGGTCCGCGCATGCGCAGTGCCAACAGCAGCGCCACCGTGGGGAGCATCTTATTAGACAGTTTTGATATAGCGTTGCTGGCTCTTAGTACGCAATACGCAATAGTATAGCGTGCGCTAAAGACGACCTGCTCGGACCGATTCTAATTGTGCATGCGATACGTCGCCGAGTGAATAGCCCGCACGACCTTGGTCTTGAAATTTGCCAGAGCCGTAGAATTCCGCGTGCTTATAGCGCCACCATGCTCCTCAAAAGAAATATTCCAAATGAAAACGTTTCCAATCATTTTATTTGAAAGTAAACCGAGCCGCAGCTGCCTCGTCAAGCGCGCTTTTCTGCGAGGCACGGAGGTTACGAGTACGAGCACGATATATAGCGAAATTCGATCACGGAAGCCTCCGTCCATCGTCCCGTGGAAACGGCATCTTTTATCAATGCTATCGCGGGAAGGAATCCATGACCTACTAATGTCCAGTGCATAGCGACAACTTCGGCGGTTTATGGAAGAATCGTTCGTCCGCCGGCGATGAACTGTGCGAAGAAGCTTAGCGTTGAGCAGATCGCAGCGTTCGCGCACATTCCGAGCGGCGAACATTTTCACTACGCGCTCCTTCAGCTGCACGGCGCAATCTGATTCGACCGCGGTAGGTCCCGCAAAGAATTGCCGAGCTGAACACCACGCAACTTCACGTAACACTGAACTTCGCGAACACCACGTCGCCTTTGCACGCGCCAGTCGAGGTAACCGCCATCTTGAAACTGGTGCTCTCGCCACAGCCGGATTAAGGCATTTCGGGGCCCTGGGCTAAGGACGCTTCAGGGGCCCTAAATCTAATGATTATGATGATGGCGACGATGATGATGATAATGATGTCTGGTTAACGGAATGAACCTGGGAAATACTGCAGTTTCCTTTATTTTTTTATCAATAGAAAGTAGCCTCAAAATACAAAAAAAAAATTTACCATTCCCGTCTGGTTTCAACTTAGGAGCACTCCGGCAAGACCACCGCGGAGGCGGCATGCAGCTTTGTTCCCTTCCCCAGCAGCGTCAAAGGCTGCACTTTCAAAGTGTAAGCGCTGCTCAAAAACACGTGTTTGCGCGCACGAGACACGAGCCCGAGTAGGGTGAAGGGGGAGGTATTTATGACATTTCTCTTCCTGACAAAAAAAAAAAAAAAGAAAAGAGGAGCGAAAACCTCCAGATCGCGGGGCCCCCGCGTGTTTTCTTCGTTTGCTCGAAGCCGCTTTCAAAAGAAAGCGGACAAGCACCCTAAGGGGCCGGTCACCCACCCAAAGGGCCGGCTTTGTACAGGGATAGGAGTGTGTTACGCAGAAGTGCGCGTTTGGCCTCGCTGACATCGCCATTATCTTTGTATATCCCTCTTCTCGAATCCCGCGGCAAAGCAACATCACTTTCCGAAATATGTTTAGGTTTCGTTTTTTTTTTTTTCTCCTTCCGTCATGGGGGCCCCCAGAGAGTCGGGGGCCCTGGGCTGCAGCCCCCTTAGCCCGTACCTTAATCCGGCCCTGGGAGCGCTGGGCCCCAGATCTCGAGAGCTTCCCGCAAAGCCCGCTAGCCCGTGACGCAAAATCACCAACGTTGCGTGCGTACATGCGCTAGTCCTTCTATAGCGTTCCGCGCATGCGCACTCCCGACCCGCGATTTCTTTGCGTACGCGAAGCTTTAGCGTACGGTCCACTAAATCTGTCTATTATCGCTCCCCAGCCGGTGGAAGTGCGGCGTTTTACGACAAGAACGTCCAAGGACCAATCACGACGAAGCGAGACGCGCAAATATCGAAGCCACGCCCCGCCTTTCTTAAATCGTCACTAACACTAAACGAATGTATGTGCGTTTACTTTGCTGCAAAAGACGGAGACAGCCAATGATCAAAGGCCAACAACAGCAGAATCCCAGCCAACGATGAAGCTCTGAATATTTAAAACGGAAAAACCGCGATGAGTGCGGGGAGCGAGACGAGCATGACGTTTCGCTCGCCCATTGTCCCTGTACACGTAGCTCTTTTCTCTTTTTTTTTCTTTTTTCTTTTTTGCTTTTTCTTTTGTCTATTTGTATTTTGGGTATGACGAAACTTCGTTCGACGAGAGCCAAGTTACCGAAAAGGTCACGGAGATGAGATCGGCGATTATCAGGCGGTCCCCGAAAGACTGCGACAATCCTGAGATAGTCTCAATTGTGACAGGTCATCTTTTAGATAGTCTCGATTTCGAGAAGCAATCTATAGATAGTCTCGATTTTGAGAGGGTTTCGACAACGAATCGATCGAAGATCTGTAGGTGCAACGTTTCGACGCGTTTGTCCATTATCTGTTTCTAGCGACGACCGAGACGAGTTAGTTGATCGTTCAGGGCTGCTAGCATAGATAGCCATAACAGTTACTATCGACAAACAAAAATCAAAAACATATTTTTTTTGCGGAGTTTTTAGGGTTTTTTTGCCCGTTTGCCCGTCCATGTGATAGATTAAGATACCGGTATGCATTTAGCATCGATTATTTATTAATTTATCAAAAGCTACGATATATATATATGACAATCTTCGTAACACCTACTTGGTGCAGCGTACGAACCATGCATGCGCGAAAACTTGCTTTTTACTCGGGCGAGCTGCAGATTCGACTCTTCAAGTACTTTTAGGTGGCCTGTTTTATGCAAAGTCACGTTTCAAGGAGTAGATCGTTTCGACGACTCCGATAACGATACCCGATACTCCGTCGCCGCCTTTGCGCATGCATCGTATCGTTATCGGATCGCCGTCGGGGACATCGGAGGTATCGGAACGGTCCACTACGACTCTCTGCTGACGACAACGAAGTACCGTTCACGCAAAGAGATATGGCATTGCTTAAAGCCTAATCCCGTTTAAGTCTTTAAGGTCAAGGGAGAGGCAGCAGCGAAGCCGACCTTGATGGAACAGGGGAAGCCAACAGGACGCACTTCGAACGTCCGGTTGCCGGGACACCTCAATCAGTTCCAACATGTTCGCGTTCTTACGGGGCACGCTTTTTGAAACACTGTATGTACAGCCGACGGCGACAAGCGAGAAGAAACGCTTATCGTAAGAACCTGTCGATCGCAAAATAAGCCTTCTGACAAAGTTATCTGACTACCCTCGAGCTTCCTTTTCTGAAGATCTTCGTGATGACGGAACAGATTGTAGTTACTCGTAAAATGAGCCAGTGAAAGGACACGGACACTTTATTTACTGACCACCGGAACGTTACCGCCTTAACTCCCGTTCTTCCAAAACAACTTATCAGAAGCAACACTCCCCAAAACGTTAGCTCTGCACATCGCTATGTCCGCACTAAAATAAACAACCGGAAACGGAGGTAGACATCGTGCCCACTTACCGCAGTGCGTGCAGTCATAAGGAACCAGACAGGTGGTACTTCCAGGAACACCACGAAGTCGTCATAGCAGTCGACACAACACCTCCGACGACGACTGCCACACGGACGTCACAAACTCCGGAAAAACGTTGCGACGGAGCGGCATCTCCAAACCGACGAACACTCACACAGCTCGGCACGACCTCCTCCAATAAGCACTCCCGGAAAAAAAAAAAATACACCGGCTACAACGAGTTGCGAGTCGCGAAGGCCCAGCCACGAGCCAAAAAATGTCGCACTACAGGACCACTTTGAACCGGACACCTATCTTGGAATCAGATTTCTGGGCGACAGGTCGTCTGCGATCAGCGTCGTCTGCGATCAGCGTCCTCTGCGAACAACGTCGTCTGCGGTCAGCGTCGTCTGCGGTCAGCGTCGTCTGCGAGCAGCGTCGTGTGCTGCCATATCCCTCCGAGCGGCGCGCCAACTTGCGTTTCCACTGGAAGCGGATCTGTGCGATAACCGCGACGGGACGACGATGGGCGTGCGGCGTGGAAGACGGCGTGCTGGGACCGCGAACATCCGGAGACGGGAGCACTGCGGCCAGGAATGCCGCTTCTCTTCGACAGGAACGGCCCCAGCTGCCGCTCGCTCACGGAGCTCACGACGGACGAGGGCCGAGGAGGGAGCGACGCACCGGTAGGGCAAGAAGGGCCTTCCGAGGAGATCGACGGCGGGCCTCCTCTCTCCCGGTCGTTTCGACATCCGCCTCACGCGCCCCCTCATGAATGGGAGGAAGCGGCCACGACAACACAGTCGCGCTCCCCCACACCACCGCGGTCGGTTGTGCTGCCAGCTTGAGGGAATCGAGATCAGTCAGAAGACGGGTACCGCCCGGACTTGGCAATCAGCGTGCCGCCTCGGTTTCCACGGGCATGCACGGAGTGCCTTCTTGGAAGCTGGGTGGCGGTACTCTCTCTGAAAGAGTCCGCGAGTGGCTGGACACCTGCTGAGGTGTAGTGAATGATCCGATATCGGTGTATACTGGGACGATCTGACGTAGCTACGTTAAAATCGAGTTCCGTCTAACCTTTCAACAAAAAAAAACGGACGGACTTTTTTTTACGTTTTTTTTTCTAATGAGGAATCCACAGTTACATTTTTCACTGATAAATATTAAAATAATCAAAACGGAAAATTAAAAAAACAATTACCGCGAGAAATAATCCAAACTCTTCCAACTGAAATAAAGGAGACGCGGGATCGAAAAAGCTGCCGAACTTCACCACTATCCTCCATCCGCGCTAAGTCGGTGCTTATGGAGTCGGCTTAATATAAGTGTCAGACTTTGCCATCATTTGTCTCAACTTTCTCTCATATGCTGCCTTGTTGGGTAAATTACTCAGAAAGCGTAATTCAAATATAATTACAACAACTTCGCTCCAGAAGCGGAGACCTGATTCACGAAACGATCTTACGCCAAAAATGTGCGTACGACAAAACGTAAGAACAAATTCATATGCACGAAACGAAATGATCGCAACATTTGCGCAAGTTACGCTGGAATCCTTTGACACCTCCAAAGCTGTCTTACGCAATTTTTTTACGATCAAATCAACGTGGCCGACGGCGCCCTTCAGTTACTTGGTCGCGACGATCAACGGACGTTTATTTTTCTACGTGCTCTTCTCGCGCGTCCCCAACTTCAAGCAGCAAGAAAGAAGAAAGAAGTAGTTGAAACCGACCACGACGGACATGAACGCTGGACCCACAAACATCCGGGAAAAGCGTGGCTGAGTATGTTTATTATTATTATTATTATTATTAAACATGGCTTCATCGCGAGAGAAAACCGATGCACGAGGTGCGCGCCGCGCAAGTGTAATGCCCGGATGTGAAGAGAGAGAACAGGGAGCGCAGTACAGCGCCGTCTTCGCGGCGGAGAGCGTAGCTGCCGGGGGAGGCAGGGTGTGCGAAAACTCCCTAATGGGGGAGGAAGCGTCGTGCGGGGTGTATCGCCGGATAGTGACGTCAGCTCTCTCATGTCTTGCGCGTTCACGAAAATTAAAACTGAAAAGAAAAAAAAAGTTTGAAGTGTTGTTAATTTTATGATTTTATATCAAGAATAACCTGAACAGGTCGATGTCGACCCAGGAAGCGCCTCCTATGGCGTCTGGTATGGCCCATTGACGTTCCTCGAACATCGTGCTAGTTCGGGCCCGGCTGTGTGATTGATCTCCTCGCTGAAATCGTAAGCGCGTGTCAAAATGAATTTACGATTTTTTTCTTTTAAATCGCACGCGATGGTTTGTCGTGCACGACATGGGTCGTGTTCACTGAGGACGGTCCTACAGACCACTCCAATGCGACGAGAAACTTAGGGAGAAGAGGAGACGAGGGCGCGCAGGCCAGGACGTCGGAACGCCAGCTCTGGTCGAAATGATTTTTATAGTGGGGAGACGCGAAGGGGGCTAGCTGCCTTTATCTCTACTCAGTGTTTGAACGCCAAACGCCGGAATCCGGCGTTCGGCAATCGAAAGCGTTCGAAAAGTGAGTAGACCATTCCAATCAGAACTCGGCGTGCTGACGTCTCCTCCATCGAGAGCTAGCTCTCTTCTGCGGTTACGCACACATTGCGCACGATACCCCCAACACAGTGACGTCGGCATTTGTCACCTGTGTGATAAGCGATCGAAAGGTGTGTGTATATATAGACAAAGGTGGCTACACCCCCCTGCCCTGTCAGACTGGCGCTTTGCAGATGCGGTTGTCAGGCGATCGTCCGTTATCGATCTCCCCGCGCGGATACAGGGCCGCAGTCGAGTCCGAGAGTTGGCTCCGGCGGTATCGGGAGACGCGATAAAGGACGGCGATTGCGGCAACCTCCGCGCCCACAACATGCGGACAACATTCGCGTCCTTTCTCGACCGGCTGCAGCGTTCAAACTACGCAGCTTATGCATATATCGTCTCAGGAAGCACGCGGATATGCGGAGAGCAAGTTCGTCTGCTTCTGTTGCAGGGGGTTGTGGTGACGTCAGAACGCCGAGCTCTGATTGGCTCTGATCGAAGGATAGTGGGTAGACCTCAAGGCAGCTTGCTTTGAGGTCTGCCCACTATCCCTTAATCAAAGCCAATCAAAACTTTAAAAAAAAAATTGTTGTTTCGTATTACAGCGTTTTGTGTGTGAAATAAAGATTGTTCTTGCACCTTGGTGGCGCTACAAGAGCGAGATGCTTCGGTTTTACGTCACGGCGGAGAACCGCTATTCGAAAACTCTCTTGCGTGGCGTGCGCTAAAGCAAGCGCTAAATTTAACGCTAACGTGCTCTAAAATCGCGTACGTTATTCTAAAACTCTCCATTGGCTGCGGAGTGACAATAAGAAGCAATCTGGTAGAGACTGCTAAAAGCCTCGTGTTAAAATTTAAAGAAAAAGACACGATGATGACTGAAATGTTTTCCCAAAGAAAAGAAAAAACAGAAAGTGACGCTATTGCCCTATATTCATAGATTCTCCCACAATCTCAAGAAGATTGTGGGTCAATCTATGAGTCAAGCACCAAAGAGCTGGAGATGCTAGCGCGTGCAGCGCACGTAACTACACTCGCGGCATCAGTAATGTAGCCAAGGAATTGCTTTAATGCGTCAGCATTACAGAAAGTTCGTTTCGACGAAAACCCGGCGGTGTCTTTGGTTTGTGAGCGCTGGGGAGAGAGGGTGACGAGTGCGACGCTCCCATTGGTTCGAAGCGCTGACGTCAGCACCCGTTAAGCACTCCCTCTCTCCCCGGCGCTGACAAACTGACAGACACCGCCGGGTTTTCGTCAAAATGAGCCCTTTCGTTTTCGTCAGTCACACGCACAGCTGGCGCGGGGCCAGAGAGCAGGCGGCGCCGCGCAACAGCTTCTACATTACAAAGCCGTAGTGCTGAATGAGATGGCGTCATCAGGGAGAGTCAATGCTGGACACAGATTGCAAAAGGGTGCTGTGTCAGCTAGCGCTCGACTTCGAGTCAAGCTTGAGTCGAACGTTGACGCAATCGTCGTGTCCAATCTGTACCCAGCGTTGGCCTTCTCTAATGACGGCATCTCATTTAGCACTACGTTTTTTGTTATCTAGGAGGTGTTGAGCCACGACGCGGTGGAACGCGGGCGTGCTCAGTTGGCGCTCTGCCGTCGCCGGTTGTTCTTCGCTCTGGGTTTCCATAGCGGTGCGTGGACTGTGATGTGTGTGTGTAGTTAAAACGATGGATGCGATGACTTGTGTTTGCAGACTGTCTTGCACACGATGTATGAGCAGTGTGAGCCCGGCTTAAAGCAATGCTCTTCTCTTAATGAGCCTGTAAGGTATTGCGAATAAATAATAAAAAATAAATAGAATCGAGCGTGCGACAGAATGCAATCCCGTCATGCATTGCTCAGGCAAGGTGCGAGAGCTGGTGACAGCAGACGACTGGGGTTCGTCTGCTACCGCGTCCGCTACGATTTGTCATACGCACAAAGCAAAAAACGAAACCGCAAAAAAAAATTTTTTTTCTGCTAGAAATAGCGCTTTGCAAGAGACGGGATCAAACGCGAGCTTGAATGGTTACTTTCTGCTATTTCATGGAGGAAGCAATCGACAACCAATACTCGCAAGTTTTGAGTCGTTATTGTTGCCGTACAGTCGCTGAAATCTACCGACGAGTCAAGAAAGGCTCGGAACAAACGCATGCAGGAGCGACCCCTGGATCTCTCTCACGGGTGTACAGATAAAATGTTATTGCCAAAATATGGCCGACTGTACACTGACGAATAAATAAAATCTGTCGATAAAGCTCTTTCAACAGAACTTAGATGCGCAGCCAAGAAAGCTGAACATGGTGATTTTAACCAAGGCTTGGCTAAAATCACCATGTTTACCATTTACCTACACCCGTTATTTTGCACCCTCACTTTGTCTGTGTGTGTGTGTGTGTGTGTGTGTGTGTGTGTGTGTGTGTGTGTGTGTGTGTGTGTGTGTGTGTGTGTGTGTGTGTGTGTGTGTGTGTGTGTGTGTGAGAGAGAGAGAGAGAGAGGAGGGGGGTATCCATGATGGCTGGGATGTCAATGATTTGGGGTGTGGAGGGGGGGGGGTAAAATACATGTGTATGAGCCAACTCGCTGTTTAAAGCAAGCCATCACGGGGTGTGGGCAAACGCGCAGTTTCCGCACAGGTGTGGGCACTGCGCGTGCGCAGGAGCCGCGTCAAGTAGACCGTCTGCGCACGCGCCCCTGCCAATAGCAGCGCCACTGCAGCTGCGTGACGTCAACCCGGCAACCACAGCAGCGTCTGACAACCGGAGGATGACTACTTCCGTCCGCCATTTTGTGGCTCTGAATCTTAGCAACTCTATACGATTTCTCAGGAATAAACAAGACAAAGAAGTAACGCCATCTTGTGTTATCGCGAAATCCGCTGGTTCTAGCGGGCAACAAGCTCCGCCCATTGGCCGAACTTTCTCGGTATAAAAAGCATTGAGACCTCCCTCACAAGGGCGCCGCCATCTTGAAATATCGTCATTTCCAGTATGGGCGAAAGCATAGTTTTGCCGTCGCCACGCCAATAAAATACATTTGGGATATAAGCGTAACCTTCACCCATCCTCGTTTTGTCTCCCTTCTATTCCTTTACTATTCGCAGGTTGAAATGTTTTATTGTTTTTTCGTCGCCCATACCGGATATGCCTACCAGGTGGCTGGGCAGGGGGGAGACTGAATCCCCATAAGCCGCTGCCCCCCCCTCCCCCTCCCCCCAAGCCCACGGGTCTCTTACGTGCACCACGACCGCACGCCGGTGGTGCACGTTAAAGACCCGGGTCTTTAACGTGCACCACCGGCGTGCGGTCGTGTCTTTCGGCGAGCAGCACGCGACTTGGCAGGAAGGCAGCGAAGAGCCCTTCCTTCTTCCACCTGTACCACGCAGTAGTAGTGATAGACGACCGCGCGCCGCTACGATGCTCATCCTGATCGAAACGGGCAGGGGCCGGGATTGAGCACGAGATGGCACGAGATCCCCAGGGTTCTGCAGCGCGAGCTTTCGCTCCACGTGCTCCGAGCTGGTCTGCGCAAGCCCACTCGGCCACCGATCCCCTGGCCACCGATCCGCTCTCTCTCTCTCTTTGGTGCTTGGGAAACTTAGCGAAAGCTCTATCGCAACACCGGGCACGTGATCCGCGATGCTTACCCGTCTCGGCCCCTCCTCCACCCAACACGAACAACAACGAGACAACGACGACGACCCCGGGCACGAGGCGATCACGGCCCCTCCCTCCCCGTCCTCCCGGTAACGAAAAGCGCCGTAAACGGCGCCCCGCTATCCCCGGCCTGGACGCTTTTCGGCGAGCAGCACGCGACGTGGCAGGGAGGCAGCCCTTTCTTCTTCCAGCGGCGCCGATGCCCGCCGCATCTTCCGCGACCAGCGATCCCCGGAGCAGCCCTCCTTCCTTCCCCCGCCGAAAAACAAGCACGACCGGACGCCCGCCGATCCCGCCGGGGCACGGCGCGGTGCGGCCGCCGCTCACGACTCCAACGACGCCGATCACGCTTTCTCCTGCGAGCGGGAGGGGGGGGGGGGGGGGGGCCGACGGGCGCGTCACGACCGGGCCCATGCCGGACGAAAACAAATTCACGGACGCGGACAATTACCCCCCCTCCCATTCTTCCGAAGCCCGGCGCTGCTGAGCGCTGAGCCGCGAGTCGGGCCTTGCTTGGCCGCTTTGCTCTTCGTGCTGTTGTTGTTTTGTTGTTGTTCTGGGTCTTCAGCGGCGGCGGCCTGCACTCCCCAGCCTCCGCCGCACAGTTGGGCTTTGGCGGTAATGGTCGGAGGAAGGAGAGAACCCGGATTCTCTTCGTGCCCTGCCCTGTTGCCCGCCGCTGGTGCGGAGATGATCGGACCTCGACGTGCTCGGCGGCGGCCGCTCAGCGCTGCTGCGGCTGCTGGTTGCGCCCCACACCACTCTACCTGCAGCGCCTTCGGAAGGCGCTTTCGCGGTCGGTCACACCGACGACAACGCGACAGATGCGCTCCGCGTTGCGAAGAACCATGGCATGTTCACCTTATGACGAACGCACTCCGCCGCCGCGTTTGAAGGACGCTACAAAGCACACGTCGTCCCGAAGAGCGCGACGCGGTGCATTCAGCAGCGGGACGTACAGGACGAGAGTCTGCAGATGCGATTGTAGAGGACAAAAACGCCAGAAAACACGAAGGACAAGCAGAAGGACGCGGCATACACCACAGAGCGCTCTGGTCGTCCTTCTACTCGTCCTTCGTGTTTCTATCGGCATTTGTATTCTCTACCATGTGCAACCAACTTGCCCAAGTGCACACCCATCGGCGCCATCGACGATATGACGTCTTCCGACCGCGAGAACGCCCAGACACCAGCCAGATCGACGGCTACTGCCACCGAGTCGAGGGGGCTCTGACCCGCGATAGAAGGACTACACAGGCAGTGGTCATTTCTTTTCTTTTATGTTATTCTTTTTTTTTATTACTGGCCGGGCCAATTAAGGGCCCTAGACTTATAAGGAAGGCATTTTTCTGCTGCTTTAAGAAATATAAATGAAAGGCACAAAGTACGATGACGCTTCGTCCTCGTCCTTCCTCGAGTGCACCATGGACTAAACAAAAATCAATGAAAATATACTAAGGGTGCAGGGGAGCTGGTGAATACTAACCATGTTGAAGTAACCTGAAACTGGGTTAGAAACAGAAACGTCAAAACGTAGAAGGGATGTGCTAACACCAGAACAAAAATCTAGGTACTGTGGCATACCACAATACCTAGTTTTTGTTCTGGTGTTAGGTCTTTCTCCCGGACAAGCGGTGAGCGAAAATATCTTCTCACTCACCACTTTTCCGGAGAAATGGGCCGAGTCGTGATGGTGGACTATTTATTCTCAAAGCCCGGTGCTCGGCGGCTTACTATGGCTGAACTGTCCTGTCCACGCCTCTCGCTCCCAGTGCCTTGGCCCCGCGCTCGGTCCTCGCGCGCCCCCCGCTTTGTCTCCCTAGTCATCTACATATCCAAATCGCCAATCCCCACAGTAAATAAAGGTCCGCAAAATGTACAGCTGCCGAAAAAATTATTAAAAGAGCTTTGACACTAAAGTGGAGAGGAAAGCATATTGCATATCATATCATACACTGTAAGGTGAGATAGACAATTATTCTTCTATAACAGCAAAATAAAAAAGAAAAGAAAAAAAAACGAGACTATAGTAGTAACTGATTGCTCCCAAGTGGCATCTGCGCTTTGAATACAATCTTCTGTCGCTCGCACAAGTCACGCTTTTTCACGGGAGTCTAAAATAGGATGGAACTTACTCTTTCTCACAACCGAGCGTACAGAAACAAACGAAGAGTACGACCATTGTCGTATTCTTCAGGCACCTCTGCTGCGACTGCCAGGCCTCTGTCAGCTATCGGATGGCCGCGCTCTAAAGCCCCTCAATGTGTTTGCGTTTGTCTTGTAATGGAGCGTCAAATCATAGCCTCCTCTATACGGAGAAAGCCTGGCACGTCGCGAAAAAAAGTGGCCGCCGAAAGTAGGAGAGGAGGGGCGGGGAATCAAGAGCGGAGGGAAGCTAGACTGCTAGCGCCACACAAGAGCGAGCGGCCAAACGCAGAAACAGTCTTTTTGTTTTTTTCCTCTTTTTTTTTTCGGAATCGCGGAGAAGAGAAAGTCAACGTCAACCCTTCCCCTTCGCCGTCCCTGCGTCCGCATCTCCGCAGCGGTCCCGGTCGTCGCTTTCGTTTGCGTTGGAGGTTGTGCGACGAACTGCCCGGAAAGGTCGGTATCTGGTGCTTGGAGCGTTCGGCGATTCATGGGCCATATACTTCGTTTCACCTTAGGTTTGAACGAAGTCAAAGATATACTTCGTTTGATCTTACGTGCGAGCGAAGGCAGTGCTAGGCGTGCGAGCCGAGCACTCATACGTTCGCTGCTTTGCACGCGCGCTTATCCAGTTAATGATTTTCCTCGGGCTATCCTCTCATGCTTATAGCTTCGCCTTCGCTCCCACATAGGACTAAACGAATATAGAAGCGCGAGACCGACGCTTTGTGCATTGCTGCTTTGCTCGAGCGTGCGTGCGATGCAGTAACGCAAAAAGCGCTGGGCTCGCGCTTCTAGCTTTGGTTTCGCTCGCACATGAGGTGAAACCAAGTAATATGATACGCAACTTTAGCTTCCGTGAGAAACGAGAGCAACTCGCGTTTTAGTGCTAAGGACGAAAAAATAAAACGTGAAGGACACGGACAGACATGCACACAGTGTAGATGTCTGCACCTGTCATTTACGTGTTCACTTTTGTAATTAGCATACCTTATCAGTCTTCGTCGCTTACTCAACGGAGGCTCGAGCGGTAGCAGCGTCCACAATAAACATTTTTACTACTACTTTACGAACTGTTTACATTGTTGCGCCTGTAGTCCAGTTGAAGCTCATACACGCGACGTTCCAAATGTGGCTAATCGGACACTCCCACTGAAATGACGGTCCTCGGCACCTGGGCGTCGAAACTACTCAGTCAAAACTGTTTGGTTCTTCCGCGGCACGACACGATGGTCCGACGACGGCGCACTCCGCTGGCACACCGACAACTCTGCCGACGCCGCCGGCATCGTGCATTGTTGCCAGCGCCCTTTCGAATCGCCGCCGTCGCCGCAGCCGTTTCTCCCGGAGTACGAAAACGACGGTGACGAAAACACAAAAACAAACGTGGTTCGGGGAGCGGCCGCTCATGACCCAAGCGCTCGCAGTCTATCTCTGCCCTTTCTGCTCTGCGCTACCATATTGGTCACCGCTTCGCGCGCTTCTCCTCTCCTTTTTTCTGCGGCCGCTCGCCCTATGGCTCCGCCGTCGATGTGCCAGGCTTTCTCCGTATAGAGGAGGCTATGGTCAAATACGCCCTGCACGAGCCCCGTGTCTCGAGCGGCTTTTGGAAGCAAATGACGGCGTTGCACTGAAATGAGCGGCCATTGGAAGCGAATGGCGGCGGAGCACCCGCTCCTCGCACGTGTCTCGCGCGTTTCCACAACAATGGTTGGCGGCACTTGTAAAAAAGAAACGCCTTTATCAAGGGACTTTACCGCGCTCTGCCCCACAGTGCCCTCACCGGCGTGGTTGCAAATCGCGACACACTCATTAACGCCAAACAACAGAACCCCCCCCCCCTACTAGTGCACCCTACCCAGGGATCCCGGGTTCAATCCCCCCACCCCTGCCCGTTTCGATCTGGATGAGCATCGAACCGGCGTGCGGTCGTGTATCACTACTGCGTGGTGCACGTTAAAGACCCCAGGCTAGTGGTTGTACTGCACTGGCTAAATTGCTCATCTATAGCTGAGACACCAGGTTGGGGCAGACTAACTTCTGGCTGTATAAACACACACACAGCACAGTTATACCCAAATCACATGGCAGCGTAAAGGTACCTTTAGCACAGGTACCTGTAGTAAAGGGAGCTGGAGATCGTGATCACACGGCGCATAAAGGTCCCTTTCGCTAAGGGCGGTCCTGTATTAAACGGAGCTCGCCGAGCTCCCTTAACAGCTACAGGGAGTAGCCTCGGACCCACGAACCCAAAATAATATCACAGATATATAAGTATTTCTTATTAATATAAGTATCAAATTATGAGATGATTGTGAACACAAATGTGATGGAATAATACATTAACGATGAACGCATACTCTAGCTAGCAGGTATACAGCAGCGGTACG
Source organism: Ixodes ricinus (assembly GCA_037355805.1). Lineage (NCBI taxonomy): Eukaryota > Metazoa > Arthropoda > Arachnida > Ixodida > Ixodidae > Ixodes > Ixodes ricinus. The sequence goes on along the minus strand of JAZHYW010042328.1, from coordinate 90,299 downwards.
TGAAAACCAATGTCTGCTACGAACCCGAATGCGATGGACCACTGCGAGCTCTTTTTCGAGGTTGTAGATGAGTCGCCCGACTCTCCCGCCCAGGACCCTTTATCTTCGTCGTCGTCCATCCCTCTCGATAGCGTGACTGGCCGCGTAACGGCGTAACCGTGAAACTCCGTCGTGGTTCGTTTCTGCCAGGCACTATTTAGCTACTTCAGTGAGAACTTTGCAAGAAAATGAAGCTGCTAAACATAAAAAGGTCGCCCACCTCGCAATGGAAACTCGTAAACGCTAGAGCCACTAAATAAGCTCATTTAGTGGCTCAAGTAAACGCAGATGATTTAGGGCCAGTGTGGCCATACGGGTCGGACGTTTAATAAAGCAAGACTCATTTAGGTGCGCCCTTAGACTTAGAGAAAAAAGTAAAGTGCCGCAAAAGCAGACGGAAATAATATTTATGTTTAAAATGTGATATTTCACATCACAATAATAATTAAAAAAAAAAACTGCTCGCCAAACCGATTTCGAGGAATAATTGTTTATCACGTGCTTCTCTTGCGGTTAAGCTGGAATGCAATCGACATCAACTTAAAGTGCTCCGTTTATTTATCGTGTGATCAAGAACTCCATTTACAAAAGGTTCCTTCAGCTAAGGGACCTAAGCTAAAGGTACCGTTACGCTGCCGTGTGAATTGGGTATTACTCCGTAAGGGAATATGCGTGGGCGCTACGAGCACGAAGTAGCTAGACCCACCAAATGAGCTACGCATAGGGTATCCGCACCCCATTCCCCGATAACCCTGTCATTACCAAACTTTTTTTTTCCTTTTTTCTGTATGAAGTTGCGTGAAGGTAGCTTGAGCGTGGGGGAACATTCCTCCGAGCGATTAAGCAAGATCCTGTGGGCTCTGTTGAACGGCGGTGTCCTAAGTGATGTCCCGAAGCATCGGTTTTGTTCCTATTGAGGGTTAATTTCGCGCCCAAGTTTCTTCAGATAATTTCTTGAATTTTCTCGAGGTTCCCAACAAGGAATCCTCGAACCAAGTGTCCGACATCAAACACCAATATTTTTTTTATTCGGTAGGTTGGTTATAGTTACGTTCCGAAAATGCGACGTCCTCAGCTTTTACATACGACGTCAAAATACTCCAACGATATTTTTTTTCTTTTACGCGGATTTTTTTTTTTTGTACTTTTCTGGCGGCCGGAAAAGCGTTTCCTGCGATTTCAGATGTTGTAAACGACTTATTTTTCGCGGGCTCAATATTTCTCGATTTGGGTCAAAGCCAAAGTTTTGGAATAATTCGCGGGTTCTAATTTTTGCGACGCGGTGGGATATAGGTTCCAATTTGTGTACATTTGCCGGGATTGTTAGTAGGACCTATTTTTCGCGAATTGCAGGCGATTCGCGAAAATTAGGTGGTCGTCGCGTAAATGAAATCGTTTCCGGTAACTGGCAATGTCCGTACGACTTCGTTGGCAGCGCAGCCGACGATAGAGCGCATCGGACGCTACGAGCCACCGTAGCGAATCCAACGACACGTGAGTGTCACGTGTGACCTTCAAAAGAAACGCGACAAACACAGTTTAATCGCTGCAGTCTACGGCCTGTAGAGCGTCCGTTACAGTAGTACGGGTGATGAACTGTTCACCGTCGATCCCTTTCTTTCTTTTCGCCCGCTCCAATTGACGGCTGAGTCAGCGTCCCGCGGAGATCCGTGTTCGCGTCGCTTCTTACGTAAACCGGGCACACGACAGCCGCTCTCTCGCTAATCCTCCTCGGCAAGATTAGGCGGATCACGCCTCGGCGACCGATGGCGCCGGGAACGGAGCCAACGATGCCGGGCACGAGCTGTTCTCGGCTGCGGAACACATGTCTCCTTCGGAAACCGGACTCACCTGCCGACGGCCGGGACGTGCGACGGGACATTTGCTCCTCCTCCGTTCGCGCCATTATTTATGTAGAGATAAATCTCAACCGGGTGTTTCTTCTTTATATATATATATATATATATATATATATATATATATATATATATATATATATATATATATATATATATATATATATATATTTGGGATATACCTATGTTCGTTCGACCCGAGGACACAGACTTGAAGAAAAGGCTGAGCTCACTTTTCTGCGGAACACGGAGACAGTCAAACACGGCAAACAACAGAAGGATATCCAAACAAATGACACACTCAAAGTACGATTAGAAAAAAAAAATAATAACAATAATGTTATGTGAGCAGGGAACTTGCTCATTGTTCCTGCGAACTTTGGCTTTCACTTTGGGCGCAGCAAGGCGCAGGCAAGCGGGAATTTATCAAAAATGATCTCCGGGCAGGACGGGAGCAGGAAACTCAAAGCAGCCATGGTTTCTTGATATGTACACTGTCTAATACATATTTACAGCGTCAAAAAGTCAGAGAGAACAAAATAAAAAAAATTGGCTTGCTTTGTGTGTTTATACAGCCACAACGGTTCTTCGGTCTCTTAGCTGTAGATGAGAAATTTAGCCAGTGCAGTACAACCGCTAACCTGGGGTTTCTAACGTGCATCACGCAGTAGTGATCACTCGAACGCGTGTCGGTACGAAACTCATCCAGATCGAAACGGGCAAGGGGTGGGGATCGAACCCAGTAGGTTCCCAGCGCAAACTTTCGCTCCAGGCTCCATGCTGAAACGCGCTCAGCCCACTCGGCCACTTCCTCCCCGGAAGAAAAAAAAATTGGTTTGCTCTTTATGTTTGTTTGCTGCTCCTTTTTAACAAGACCGTTTTCCCTACTTCCCCAGATGGTGAAGTATAAAAGACACTGGGGAGCCCAGGCACCTATGTCTGCAGTCAATCTCGTCCCCCAACACACCACGAGGCTCCGCCTCCGTCGCCCCTCCCCGGACACAGATAAAGACACGAAGGTCAGAGTCGTCAGGACGCCTTGAGGCCGTGCCAGGTGCCGATGGTGACGTTGATCCCACGCAAATCCTCTGGCCAGACAAACTCGCTAATCCACCAGGTCGTGGTCCGGGGAGATGATGAGACGCTAAGCCGATCGCCGGTCCATTGTGTGGTCGAGACGAGGCGAACTCTTTGGCGTCCGCGTGTCCCAGGGAGGACACCCCTTTATCCAACTCAGGGACGGAGATGACCTGGTCAGCCACTAAGTAGGGATCAGCTCTCTTCAGATGCTGTTGGAGCCACCGAGACCAGCTTTGCTGCTGGAGGGAAGTCCAGGTGTCGTGATGTCACCCCCTTTGACGACGATAATTGCCCATCATTAAAGGCTCGCGTTGGCCGTTCATAACAAGGCCCGCACAAAGACAGCGGCCGCAGCAGAAGGTCGCGGACGGGGAGGGAGAGTCTTGGTCGCATAAAACGCCGGGTCAACACCGCCAGACGCGACCGGAAGGTATACTCAAAGCAACGGGGGACGGGGCGCGTCGAAACTCGCGTCAACCGCTCGCGAAGTGTGTTTCTCAAGCGCATTTCGGGCAACCACTCATCAAATAAGTCGCGCAAAGTTTGTCTTCAATGTTAGCAAATGCCTTGGAGCGAGAGCATGCGCGAGAGGATACGTTGTCTACACTATACACGAACTCAACTCTCCTACGTCACGCCGCGGTGGTGGCGCGTCGGGCGCACTTCCGGTCTGGGGCGGTGGGCAGAAGTCGCCGTGCGAGACATGCATTCCTGTGTTCTCTTTGGAAGAAACCAGACAAAAAACCTGCCTTCTCGTCAAAATGCTGCGACGGGGGCTGTACCAAGAGAGTCTGGAAAGGTTTGAAGATCAGTTTTCATGTGTTTCTGCCTCCTCCGTTCGTCCGAGAACGTGGATAGTAGCCGTGAAAAGGGCAAACCAGACGCTGTCGAACTACGATTGCTTGTGCGGGCAACACTTTGTGGTCGCCAGATGTATTTGTTTTGTTCCAACATGAACGAGAGAAAACCGCCAAGTTGTCCGGACCACCCACGGGTTCAGTGCGTCTTCAAATTCACATGGCCGCCTGATCGTTCGAACTTTCGTCTGCTCTTTCAAACTTGTCTGCTTTTTGTCGTCTGCTCGTTCAAACAAAAGCGGCCTGTAGACCAAACTTTGACCCGGTGATTGCAATAAGAAGTAGTTGCAGGCCTCAAAAGACTTAAGTAGGCTCGGTGCAAACAGTAGATACAAGATGTTGATCATTGGTACCAGTGGCCATCACCGACTTGTTACGCTTGGTCTGTTCCCGCTTCCGATTTTCAGTATCGACGTCGATCATCGCCGCTACCTTCTACACTTTTGCAGCACGAGCGACGTCGCGACCGAAAATAGCTAGAAGAATCTCATCATGGTTTTGGCGTCCATTCTGCGGCGTTCATGCGAATGAATCGCCGCACGTCAAATTATTTACGCAAAGTTTAGCGGCGTAACGAGCCTTGATAATTTCGCTCAGGCGATTAAAGTGGTAAGACATTGCTATGAGGACGTAGAATCGACAATTCCAACGCGAAAAAGAGTATGCAGACTCACACAGACGCCGACAACGTGACATTCCAATGGTTTGTTGACGCGGGACGCGGTGCTTCTTGCCCGCACTCCATTGCGCATGCGTTCGAACTGTCGTCTGCTCTTTCAAACTTGTTTGCTTTTTGTCGTCAGCTCGTTCAAACGACAGCGGCCCGAAACCAAACGTTGACCCGGTAATTGAGATAAGAACTAAGTGCAGGCCTCAAAACACTTTTGAAGGTTGGTTGGGGTAAGTAGGCTAAAGTGTAAACAGTAGATACAAGAAGATGTTGATCATTGTTACCAGTGGCCATCACCGACTTGTAATGCTCAATTCTACTTGCGGTTTTCAGTATCGACGTCCACCATCTCAGCTACGGTCCACGCTTTTGCAGCCCGAGCGACGTCGCGACTGAAAATAGCGAGCAGAATCTCATCGTGGGAGTCCGGCTTTAGCGCCCATTCTGCGGCGTCCACGTGAAATGAATCGCCGCACGTCACATTGTTCACGCAAAGTTTTGCCTCGTTGATTTTGCTGAAGCCGCTCAAGTAGTCAGACATTGTTAGGAGGACGTAGAATCAACAATTCCAACGCGAAAAAAGAGCACGGGGACTCCCACCGACGATGACAACAACGTAATTCAATGGTTTGTTTATGGGCGACGGCGGGCTTCTTGCCCACCGTCCACCGCGCATGCGCGGCGCCGGTGGCGTCCGCTAGGGGCACTCCGGTTTGTTTGTAAACATGAGTTGGTGTATAGGGTGCCCTCATGTAAACACGGGCGCGCTGGCGTCTATCAAAATGGCTGTGATCTGGATGCTCAACGTTGAACGACAGCGCGAGGTTAGATTTATGCCGCCTAACTAGTCTTACTTTTGTTAGATACGAGCAATTTTAGAGCCTTTCCATTTCCTTTCCCTGTCGAGAAGGTGTATAAGCGAGCATATTAAAGGCCGATTCGCACATAAATCGCAGCGCTGACTTGAACGTAACGTAGCACTGACGCAGCGCTTTATCGGGGCTGTATCACTAATATAGCGCTAAGTTAGCGCTGCCCTCCGCAACGCCCTTCGCAACCCGCTACGATACCGGAAACTCTACAGTCAAGGCCGTGGGAGCACAGGCGCAGTAGCAGCTTCTTCGTTGCGGAGGGCTTAGAGGAGGGGGAACGCGATCTACGAAAACTCCCTAAAATCGCTAAGATGCTAGCGCTGTGGTGTGTGTGTATGAATGGGCCTTTATTGTGAAGTACATCGTCCACCAACCGGCACTGTTACGTCGTTACTCCAATCGCTCAAAGTTGCCAATATTCGGAGGCTCCATACTCTTCGCTCCCGCCTCATCCGCGTCTGCTGCTCATCCCGCAACCCCTAACCCAAAGCGTCCGGTAAACCTCCATCCACCGGCTGCGGGGCGCCAGCGCAAGGTCAGGCGCGACGGACAATCACAAGTGCCAGGAACTTTCCGCGGGCGAGGAAACCCCTCAGCGTGCGTCACGGGCTGGAAACTTCTCCAACTGAGCACCCCTCGCCCCTGAGGGGAAGACCACATGCGAGGCATGCGAGCTTCAACACCATCAAACGCGGAAAAACTAAAAAAGAAAAAAAAAAACCGGAAAGGCCGTTTTCTTTGAATCTTTCCATTTCAGTTGGCACGTTCATCAGATCCTCGGCGCGCAGATAGGGACGCGCACGATGACGCCAGGAGACCCCGGCGTGACGTCATGATGATCGAATGGTTCAGCACCATCACGGAGAGATACATGTCCCCTCGTGGCCTTACCAACCAAACCCCAGCGTCACCCCGTTATTAAGAACAACACCTAACCCGTAACAAATAACCTAAAAACAAAAGTTTCCTTTCTTTCTTTTTTAGAAAACGCAGTGTATACGATTTATGAAGCTCAGGATAAGGTTACAACTGAAGAATACAATGCGCGCTCTAAGAAAAATGTCTGTGTGTTTACTTTCCTGCAAAACACGGAGACGGCCAACAACGGCAAACAAACAGAAGAATCTCAGCGAATGACAAACCTCAAATTACGTTCCGTCAAAAAAAAAAAAAAAAAAAAGATGAGCGCAGGGACAGTAAAGTTTTCGCACACACCGCATCTTTTTTTTTTCTTTTTTTTTTTCAGATGTATTTCGGATTATGTTATTCGCTGGGATTCTTTTATTGTTCGCCGTGATTGCTCCTCTCCGTCTTCTGGAGTCACAGACTCGTCTTAGAGTTTGGGAAGAGACAACGAGAAAGTGAAACGACATGCTAATTGTGACTGCGCACATCGCATTATTCGGGCGTAACTGGGCGGTTTCGTACAGGCTCAGACAGTGGGACACATTCGTACGTTTCTCTTAAAAGTTGTATTATGCAATCGGCGCATACCGCGCAAAAAAAAAAAAAAAGAAAGGCGCTCTCCATTTGAGAGCCCAACTACATGTTCGGCTTCACAATAAATAAACATCCCGAACAGAGCGGGGGAAGGTACGGCTGGGGCGCGAGCATTGACGTTATACACTTAACAAAACTAGCGTCTACTCACGCACAATCGCAGATCGATCCTCAACTACTAGGCTGTTCTAGCGAACGATCATGCCAGATAACAGCCATGTTGATAGACGAACAGTGCGCCCTCTGTAGGTCGTGACAGTTGCGCATATGCAAGTGTGACGTTTTGCATTGCTAAATGTCACAACTCAGACAGGCGTTTTTCGGTCTAAACATATGTTTCCGCATCGTCATTCGCTGAGCTGCCTTCTAAGTAGCGGTGATTGATCCCGAAGTGCTGTGCAGGAAAGTAGACGCGCAGGCGAGCTTTTAAGAGTGCTAGTCTTTGATTCGAGTTTGGTCGGGTGAATTAAGTATGCCTGCACCTCGCTTCAGAAAATTAATTTCTAAGCACCAAGTTGACGCAGTTTAGAAGGCTTCGCGCCGCACGCTAATCATGATTGCGTCCAACCGACTCGGTCCTCGCGTCTGTAAGGCAAGCGGCTAAACGCGACGAGCAACGTCGAGTCCAATTGCTCGCGGGAAAACGCGATGCCGCTAACGCTTCTAAATTGCGCGAACTCGTTGTTGTGAAATTTAGGCGCCAAAGCAAGGTGCAGCCGCACTCCAGTCTCTCGACAAAAGTGTGGACATGTGTCAGTCAGTCGTCCAGTTGAAACTCCCAGCTCGCAGCTCGGCCGAGCGGCACGGAGACTGTATAACATTCAGCCGAATCGAGACGCTTCAGTCGAACTCTGTTTCCAGCCAAACTGAACATTACACACACAACTGAACGCAAACGGAACATTCGGCTGAAATTTCCAGCCGTTCCAGCCGAACTGGGATTATCAGCCCAAAATTAACGTTACGCCGTACTAAAACGCTCATCCAAGCGGAAAATTTTAGCCAAATCGAGGCTTGATCTGAATGGACTCTTCGTGCGAATAGCAAATAATAGCGAGTCGGCCGCTCATTTTTAATGGGGATTTTCGTCTTCGGGTTCAAATTTGAGTTTTCCCAAAATTTACATCCCGAGCATTCTCAAAAAACAAAAACAAAAAACGGGTTTAACATAACTAAAAATATCCGAATAAAGAAAAAAAAATTCTGAGGATTTACAAACGAATGCTAACAGTTAGAAACAGAACCTAAATTAACTTATGTATCGATCAGCAATTTTCAACTTCTGCTGGCTCTAAACACCCTAGAAATCCCTAAATCGTGGCGATACGCGGCCGGTTTTCCTATTAAAGGGTAACTGCAAAGAAAGAACAAGGGATTTTTAAACAGCCTAATTGGGACGAGCATGTCACAAAACAAATTTACCGCGAAAAAACAAATTTTTTATAGCATTACTTAAGCCACAGGACGTAATTTAGTCGGAGTCACAATTTCTCCACATTTGAAACTCCCGCTCTTTCGACGCGCGCAGAGTGGCTGTTATACGTCACTCCGTGACGTAAAGCAGCCAATACGTGACGTATAATACCAACTTTGTGGCGCGCGATTTAAAACGGACGAAATAGCCGCAAACTAAAATCAATCTCGCGCAATAAATATTGCTGTAAAAAATTTTGTTCGTGGTGGGAAAATTGTTTTGTGACATGCTTGTCCCAATTAGACTGTATAAAAATACTTTTTTTCTTTGCAGTTACCCTTTAAGAAAGCACTCAAAGATCGCGACACACCGAGGTCATCTCCGGCGATGGGAGGAGCATGTTCCGAAACCAGGACCGCTGTCAGTCAATAGCCAGCGAAGGATCCAAGACCGGTGGAACCGCGGAGTGATATCTCGAATCCGAGCGGCTCGTTGCTCATACAGCCCGGACTATACGATTCAACCCAGCGAGCGAGCGATTGAGAGCTGACGACCCGACATATCACTCTCGCAAAATAATAATAATAATAATAATAATAATAATAATAATAATAATAATAATAATAATAATAATAATAATAATAATAATAATAATAACTTTTATTGAATGTAGCATAAAAGAAGGTTGCGTAACGGGCGCATCAAAGCCAGCATTAGGCTTGTGCGATACTACCCAACATTTCTAACGTAGCTTGGAACCCGCATATGAACTGAAGCTTAACTATATACAGGTGTCCTTAGGATGTCTCGGGTATCTTACGCTACAGTTAGACACACAAACACACGCACATACACAGATATACAAATCCGTTAGCAGATGCATTGTCAAACATAAAAAACATAGTAAAAAAAAAGAAGAGCAAGCAATGAAATTTTTGTAGACAAAGCAAAATTATGCATTAAGCATAAAAGGAAAAGGCGACTAAACTAAACACAAATACACAACATCGAGTCCAAATGTGAAGTGTTGCAACCCTAAGTCTGCATAGGTGTAACCTACACTAAGAAAAATAAATATATATATAAACAAAAAATATAAAAAAATAAAAATAATAATAATAATAATAATAATAATAATAATAATAATAATAATAATAATAATAATAATAATGCGTTGTTCTTGAGACGATTACTGCAGTATTCCGTTCCCACCCCACGAAAAATTAACATTTTTCGTATTACTCCTATTTGCCTTGATCATCTTCAAAAGCATACACATTTTGTAATAACCGTGTTTGCAATCTCAAGGAAATGTCGCGTTTTCATTGGTCAAATACGTCGTCCTGGCTGCCGGAGCAATGCTCCTCCCATCGCCGGAAATGGCGTGAAAGTGTTCATTTTTTTTTTTTAATAGGGAAGTTGGTTGCGCATTGTTATGATTTATGGATTTCTAGGAGGCTTAGAGCCCGCACCGCAGAATGAGCTATCGCCATACTTAGGCGATCTCAGAAACCCCCTCAGGGCAGCTTTAAAAGCAGAAAATATGACCAAAATAACAAATCTTCGGCATAGAAAAAAAAAATTTGGTTTGGAAAATAATGTTTTACATCTACCATAAAACTTTTCAAGACATAAAACGAAAGAAAAAGACGAAGAGCCCTGGCTACAGACTGGTTATACTACATTTTGCAAAGAAAAAAGAAAAGTCGAGGTGAGAAATACCCACAGCTCGAATGACGTCACTGGAACAGGGCCTGCCTGGGTGTTCTGCAGTAATAATTAGCAGCACGCTCTGCACTCGTCACGACGTCACCTGACCCAGGCAAAAAATCAACACACGCTTTCCTTACCAATCAACGCACGTTTGCCTTCTTCGACCTCAAGTCCAATATCAATCAATCAATCGTGTGTCTTGCTATGCCCCTATGCATACGGTAGGCCTTAGGAGAGGTGCACGTACATGAGGAAAAATAAAATATAAATAACTAGCGAGGAAACGTGAGCAGTACACTCTTCTTTAAAGGGTAACTGCAAATAAAAAAAAAGTGTATTCTTAAACATCCTCATTGGGACAAGTATGTCACAAAACAATTATTCCGCCAAAAACAATATTTTTTACAGCAATATTTATTGCGCGACACTGATTTTAGTTTGCGGCGATTTCGTCCGTTTCAAATCGCGCGCCACAAAGTTGGTATTATACGTCACGTAGTGGCTGCTATACGTCACGGAGTGACGTATAGCAGCCACTCCGCGCGCGTCAAAAGAGCGGGAGTTTCAAATGTGGAGAAGTTGTGACTCCGACTAAATTACGTCCAATGGCGTAAATATTGCTCGAAAAAATTTGTTTTTTTCGCGGAAGGTTTGTTTTATGAGATGCTTGTCTCAATTAGGTTGTTTAAATTTTTTTCTTTGCAGTTACCCTTTAACGTTTTAAAATAAGCGAAGAAGTCCACGTCAAAGTTATTCGTGCGTACGCACCCCATAATTATAAATAAGCATAGGCACGTCCTTCCAACCAGCGTAAAAAGGTTTTGTACAATTCCTTATTTTATTCTCAGTTATGTTACTGCACCCTTATCTGGGGTAATACGTCTTTCTCAAACTTACATATAATACACTTATTGCAAAAAAAAGTGCTAAGAATAATAGTTAACGTTTCCTACATACATCATACGCATTCACTATTGAAATCATACAAGAATATTAATATACACCAAACCTATAGCTATCGTTTAACGATGGCGTATAAATATGCGGCATTAGGACGCTCATATATAATTCTTCAACTGTCTGTTTAAAAGAAAAAAAGCTATTATTATTCATCGAGAAATCACACGCCCTGCCAAATTCCTAAATGCAGGACCAACTATGGAAAACAAAAAAAAAACATAGTTATGTTTTGCCGTCTATTCTGAACGAATATTTTGTTAAAAACATAGATATTGTGCAATTGTCAGACAACCAAATATTCAATTTGTTCATTTGATTTTCTCTTTTGACCACTGTATTATATGTACTCCGTCGTAGCTGCTGAAGGGGGGGCCCAGTGCATCGTGAAGCCATGCATTTCAGCTGCTTTTTCTCCGGCTCTCCCATTCACCACTTGTATTTGTGGTGAAAAATAAAGTTCGTATCGTATAAAACTATAAAGGAAGGGAAAAGCCAGTCAGGGAGGGTGGAAATTAAATAATGTCCGCGATGGATAAAAAACAACGTAAGCGACACTTAATTTTTTAAACGTCAACGCATACTACCGTATTTACTCGAGTAATAGCCGCACTATTTATGAACAAGCGCCCGTTGCGTCTGCTTTACCGCAGAGCACATATACAGCCGTAATCATCGCGTATGAGCAAAAATAACATAGCGAATAACTAGATCGAGAACACGATTCACCATACAAATGCAATCTTCAGAGATATCTCGCGCGAAGACGTTATCTCTGTCCTGTAAACCGCTGGAATCATGCTGCTGATCGCGGTGATTGGCAAGCCGCATGCTCCGCGGAAAAGCGAAACCTCAGGTTTTCCTCATAAACAGCGCGGCTATTACTCGAGTAAATACGGTACATAGAGCAATGTACGACCCGAACCTCCTCCTCCTCCTCCCCCCTCCTCCCCCTCCCCCCCCGAATACTTTTCGCTGAGGAATTTCAACGCACTTTTATCCGAAAAAAAAAAAAACGAGCTTAGCATAATAGCTTATTTGGCGCTCGTGCACAAAACGAACGCACACACACGCACGCGCACACACACACTGTGTGTGTATGTGTGTGTGTGTGTGTGTGTGTGTGTGTGTGTGTGTGTGTGTGTGTGTGTGTGTGTGTGTGTGTGTGTGTGTGTGTGTGTGTGTGTGATGAATGAAAGTTTTACGAAACCGCCGAAAGTCACGCGGAGTCAGGAGCTAAAATGAAGTCTGCGCTGTGGCATTACGCAATGCAAAGCGTCATGCTTGCATTGCGTAATGTCATAGCGCAGACTTAATTTTGAGGTCTAAACAGATGTTCTGCCTCATCATTCGCTGAGCTGATTTCGTAGATCGCAGAGATTGGCTCTTCGAGTGTTTTGCGGGTAAGTTAAGAGAGCACGGTAAGTTGTCAAGTGTGACAACCGGTGAAATGTTAAGCTTAAAATAGCGGTGGTTAAAAGCAACCTATTAACGTATTTCTATACCGTTAGTTTACTACAGCCGTTGGCCAAACCGTTTTGGTTCAAGAATCAAGTGAAATGAACGTCTGCTACCACCTAACGATGACCGTTCGGCCCCTGGCTGTAACTCCCACGTTAGTATTTCCTCTTTCGCAAATCCTCTCTCTCTCTCTCTCTCTCTCTCTCTCTTATTTGCTACAACTATAAAAAAGCTAGCGCGTCTACTTTCCCGCACGACACTCGGAGAGCCAATCACAGCAACTTACGGAGGCAGCTCAGCGAATGACGATGCCGAAACATATGTTTAGACCATAAGCTCAGTCCGAGTTGTGACATTAAGCAATGCAAGCGTGACGTTTTGCATTGCTTAAAGTCCCAACTCAGACAGCGTTTTTTGGTCTAAACGTTATGTTTCGGCACCGTCATTAGCTGAGCTGCCTCTGTAAGATGCGGTGATTGGCTCTCTCAGTGTTATGCGGGAAAGTAGACTCAAATGACACTGACTCAAATCGTGTACACCACGCCAAGCAGGTACGCCGTTACAGTTGAAAGTACCGCTACCACAAGGTCATCGATCTAGCAGTTTATCAACTTCTTGGAACTGTTCACTGAAGAAATATGTTGACCGTCCCACTCCCCATCCCTCCCCACTCTTCCATATATATATATATATATATATATATATATATATATATATATGTGTATGTGTGTGTGTGTGTGTGTGTGTGTGTGTGTGTGTGTGTGTGTGTGTGTGTGTGTGTGTGTGTGTGTGTGTGTGTGTGTGTGTGTGTGTGTGTGTGTGTGTTATTTTATACACGAATGAAAAGCTTTCATCCAGTGCTCAACTGGGAAAACCGGCTCGTCACCAACAGTTCAAGAAAGGCGGACCGTAATATGTCCCCCGAGCATCTTCTGACCGCTCCGTAGCCAATGGAATTGAAGCAACAAAGAGCCAATTAAAAACGGCCAACAACGCATGGCGAAAAAAAAAAGCAACAATAAGTCATGCCCTAATGCGTGTTTGCCATCCGGTTCGAGAAACTTGGACCGACCACCTTCCCCGCAAAGCAGTCGGGAAAGCCAACAGCCGCAACCTACGGAGGAGGCTGCTGGGCAGCTTGACATGCTTAGACCTCAAAAACTAGCCTGCGCTGTGGCACCCAGAGCATTGTGAAAGGCCATGTTCGGGGCCACGGCGCAAACCAAACCTCGTAGGTCTAAGCATAGTTCGAGCCTCGGACATTCGCGACCGGCTCTCCCAACTGCTTTGCGGGGAAAGTAGACGCACCAGAATTCTCAGAGCCCCTGCCAAAGATAGCAACGACGTCCATTTGACGCGCTTGGCGGCACGGTGAATTCTCCCATTTCCTGCCCTGCTACACCGTTCATGGGAGTAAGCGAGAGCCCACATCCTGTCCAGATATATTTTCTCCTCGGCTAGTTAACCAATATTACTTCCCAGTAAACCCCATCCTTCCGTGTATCTCGTTTATCGTACCTGGAATTTCGAGACTTCTCGAGTATCATGGGCTGGTCAGAGAGAGTGCGCAGTAGTGGATACCGTAGATTGTGCCGGATCGCTGCTGAAAACGCTCTCGAAACCACACTCAATGCCTGTAAGTTCAATATACTGCACAGCACCGAGACAGCCTTAGAGTCACGGCGAAAAACGGAAAGATCCCGCAGCGAATGGCGAAGCACCTGAGAGGTCCCCGCGCACTTGATATTTTCCGGTCAATCTAACCGCTTCGTCATTAGGTGGGATCCTGGTATGGCACGCTGTGATTGGCTGTCTCGTGTTCTGCAAGAAAGCGAACTCACAGAGACCTGTGTTTAAAGTACATGGGGGAGTGGCCTGCTTAGCTGAGGCCATTCGGAGGTCATATTTTCTCAACTCATAACATAAAATTCAGCGTTTAATTTTTTTTTTCTTAGGAAAGGCAAGATTTTAGATTCTTATTGCGACGGATATTAATTTTCACGCACAAAATATACCTCGCGAACGATTCAAAAGCCGTCTACGCAATATTTATTCGTGTGACAAAGGCAGCGATCAAATAGAAATTTCTACTTGTTTTAAATGTACTGGTATTTGCTTATTTAGGCAGCCTATGTCGTATCTTTCATATTTTTATCACCAGCGGTGGCATGCCTCGCGGCATCGTCACCTGAATTAAAAACACCAACAGGCACGGCATTGCAAAAACAGGAAGTCGGAAACATTACCGAGTAATTATTCAACCCAGCGACAGATATGCCATTCATAACGAGGACACACACGCATTCATGCACTCAAATGTCGCAAACTGACGGCTCAGCTGTTTTAGTATGCTTCGTTCATTGTAGCGCGCGCGTGCGCGCGTGTGTGTGTCTGTGTCTTCGACCAACCCAACCAACCCAACTGCCGAACGTTGACCGGAGGGCCGCAATGCTGCCATCTAGGGGCAGACACTGGAAACGAACCGCTCCGCTTTCGGAGATTCAACAATCCCGGCAGAGCTTGTTGCGCGACTTCCAAGAGCAAATCTCTCGAGCACGGGGAATGAGTGTGTTTATGGATGAGCACGAAGCTGACACAATTCTGCACCACCGGGGATTCCCACATTCACCGTTCCGAGCCTACTCACTTCTAACAGACCGCTCGCCTTCTCTCTTCGGCGGTGCTATCCTCTATTTTTTATTTCTTTCTTTTTCCCCGAGGCATCGAGTTAAAGCAATACTTACGCAAACAGGGACAATAAAAAGAAAGAAAAAAAAACGAATCTGTTTTATGCGTTAAAGCACGCCTTCATACTTGTTTCGAACACATTGACGGAATGCGCAGAGCGGTTTGAACGCACCATCAACGAACCCGGATGCGCGTTTCGTCGCGAGTGAAAAATCGAGGCACAATCCTGAGCGCCTGAAAGCAGGTCGATCTAAATTAACTGGGAAGCCTTCTCTAGGTTTCAATAGTGCAACGAGCCGAGCTAGCCACGAAAGAACCGGCGGCCCGGCGAGCGAGCTCTAGCCGCCGGGACGTGTTGACGTTTGCGGAGTCAGGTTGTGTTTCGCTCCCGGATGCACGGCGCGATCGGCAGAACGGGCCCTCACCTTTGACGCCTTGAGCGCGCCGGGGTTGCTCGTATCCGTCCAGAGTTTCAGCCGGACGTTGTGAGCCGAGCCGTGAGGCCGCAGCGACGGGAACCCCTGCGCGACGGTCTCCTGAGCGCATCCCAGCGCCGCCGAAGACGGGAAATCCTCGACGATCTCGGACCGCACGTTGAACAGCGTCTGGATCCGTTCCAAGCAGCAGTGCAGCACATCGATGTCGTACACTTGGAGGACAACGTCGACGCTCGTTTCCATCGCAGCGCGAGATACATCCGCCGCGGCGTGTGGGCGAGCCTACGGCCACTCGAGCTTCGTGCTACCTATCGCACCTCCATTCGACGGGGAACCCCTCGCTGTCGCCATCTTGGGAAGTGGGCGAGGGTGATTCTTCGACGGCGCGACCTGCGTTCGAGGGTGGGTGGCGCACGACGCCCCGTCGTCTGCCATTCCGCCGCACGGAGCGCTGGAAGAACGAAACCGAAAGTTGTCGGCGTTTTGATCGAACTTTTCTGGGCTGTAATATTCACAGATAAACCTTCTGCTGCAACGAGGAGGCATTGTCGCCTCCTTATTTTAATAAAATTGCCTCACTGTTCCCGCTTTAATAAATTTTTATGCACTATAAAAAAAAACAAAAAAACGTGCGTCTACCTTTTTGCAGAACACTCGGAGAGCCAATCACCGCAACTTACGGGGGCAACTCAGCGAATAACAATGCCAAAACATATGTTTAATAAAAATAAAAAATGCTCAATATACATTTAAGCATGTCTCATGAGTTGTGAATTCGAAAGCGTGCAAGCCGGTCGTCCGCTCCCTTTGTCGTCTGCTACGTACTTGCGCGTGCGTGCTTCGGGATCTTGGAGGCCATGGAGCAGCGTCCAATGGGAGCCCCGTCGACGCGCGCCAGCCAATGGAACCGAAAACGATCGCGGAGACTAGCAGCCGTTTTCGCGCTTCAAACTGATGACGTCAGCTCGCTCCATGAGACAGTTCATGCTTTCGCATTAAAAAGGCAGTCTGAGTTGTGACAGTAAGCGATGCAAGAACTCAGAGTGAGCTTTTTGGTCTTTGAGGCATCGTCATTCGTCGAGCTGTCTCCGTAAGTTCCGGTGATTGGCTCTCCGAGTGTTGTGCGGGAAAGTGGACGCGCTGGCTTTATTTAGAGTGTGGTCGCAAAGCAGGTGGCATCGAGGCAATTGCAATCTGAAGAGTCTGCGAGTTCACTCTCCTGCAGAATACGACGACATCCAATCACGGTGAACGACACAATGATCCCAGCGAATGACGAAGCCCAGAATACGTTTAGATCTGAAAAATACACGCTAAAAAAGCCCGTGCGCCTACTTTCCCGCACAACACTCGGAGAGCTAATCACCGCAACTTACGGAGGCAGCTCAGCGAATGACGATGCCGAAACATATGTTTAGAGAAAAAAAAACGCAGTCCGAGTTGTGACGTAAGGCAATGCAAAACGTCACGTTTGCATCGCATAATGTCACAACTCAGACTGCGTTTTTTTGCTCTAAACATATGTTTCGGCATCTTCATTCGCTGAGCTGCCTCCGTAAGTTGCGGTGATTGGCTCTCCGAGTGTTCTGCGGGAAAGTAGGCGCACGGGCTTTTTTTTTTTTTAGAGTGTAGTGTGCACGCAGGGACAACGAGTAAGTAAAACGTTATGGTCATTGGGCGTTTTTTGCCCTTTTTTTTTTTTTGCTGTATTTTGAGCTTTATTATTTGCTGGGATCCTTCTGTTGTTCGCCGTGAGTGGCTGCATCCGTTTTTATTATTTTCATTATTATTATTTTTTTGGGAATCTAAAATCCGGGAGCCGTTAACTGAGGTGGTGCATCGTACTGAGAGATAAGGCATTTATTCTGTAGTAACTTGTAAGAGATGAGGCCTTCGACAATCGCAAACAGAGTCGTCGCGTTGTAACGTTGTAACCGCTGTGTCCACAAGCGCGCTTTCCTTTTTTTTTTATTTGCAACGATTGCGAGAGGAGCAATTTAGCAATAAGTCAGCGAATGAAAAAGGTGTTCGTGCAGAAAATGTAAACACGGAATAACTGCTGCAGAGCGATACAGCTTACGACATTAGAGAGTGTTTCGCGTTTGCATTAGCGTCGGCGTGCTCCACGCTGCGCATGCGCGCCGTCGCCAATCCTGGACCGCAGTTAGGGTTCCACGCACGCGCACTGTGCAACAGGCAACACTAACGCACAGAGCTTGCGTTCGCTCGTACACGTAATACTAAAACTCACTACCATGTGTGTTACCGAACAGATATACGCATAAGATATTGCTCAATTATATATTATTGATCGAAATAATCTGACGCATAGAAAAAGCTGTCTTTTTTTGCACCCTGCCTTTTATTTAATTGGGTGTTACACGTCTGTTTGGTTCCCCACTGCAATACTCAATTCTTTATTTTTTTTATTTTTTAGTGTAGTTAATGAAACTGAGGGCTCTTGTAAAGCACGAGGTCTGCTGTTTCAGGTGTTAGAACTTTATTACTGCATAATATGCGTGCGTTTTAACTTTTTCTTTTTCTAAATGTGCCGACAAAAGACTATGCACACGAATGCTCGGTAATGACAGTTGGTGATGTCCGAAATTTCCTCCGGTCGTCGATGGTGGATAAATTCACGAAGCGTGTGTCATCGCGCTACGAAGAACTCTTGATACGCTCTCTAGAAGCTTGCAATCGCTTTTCCGTGTAGCCGACCTTCAGGCACTTATGGTTGTTTCGGTCAACTGATAATTAGAGCCGGACTTTCCAGAGCTGCAGTCCCCACTCCCCAGGTTCTGCTTTTCAATACGTTTGATGGCACACACACACACATGCAATGCCAGCTAGAAGTCGAGGCCTTTTCCTCCCAAACGTGATCACCAGTGGATCCACGTAGCGCATCGTCTCTGGCACCTAAAACGGCAAGGGTCAGATGCACAACTCAAAGAATAAGGCTCTGCAGACGTAAACTGCCTCCTTCGGGACCGCGAAGTCGCGGACTGGCTTGCATCAGGTTACATAAAAAGGGAGGAGGGGCGTCTTGTTGAAGTGGTTGTACGTCGTGGGGTCCCGCGTGGCCCGCTTGTAGACCCAATTTTAGATGTAGGCACTTCGCCTCTTTTCGAAATTTAGACAACGAGCAGACCACATGTCACGTGTTGACAGGTTCTTGTCCGTGTTTCAAATGTCCCGGGGATGTTGTGTAGGCAGGGGCGGACGCAGGTATTTCCATGGGGCTTGCGGGGGGGGGGGGGGTAAGCTTATCATATGTTTGAGTTCCCCCCCCCCCCCGGTTTCCCCGCCCGAAATCTTTAAGCAGGACATCCGGGCCCCTCCTCTGAATCCGCCACTGTTATCTTCACAGGGCTATGACCCATGGGAGAAGTTACACGCTGGATGTGCGGACCGGGGTTGTCCGGTAAGAAAGAAAGAGCAGTGCGAGAAAAGACTGCGAGGCAAACGTACGAATCGCGTCCTTGAGCGGGCGACGAGACGTCTGTCGACGGCTTGTGCCTGTGCTGTGTGTGTGTGTGTGTGTGTGTGTGTGTGTGTGTGTGTGTGTGTGTGTGTGTGTGTGTGTGTGTGTGTGTGTGTGTGTGTGTGTGTGTGTGTGTGTGTGTGTGTGTGTGTGTGTGGTGAGCAAGGCCAACCACCTTGGACGGACTGCACAGGAAGACGCGTCGTCAACCATCGCACTACGGGGAGGAGGGGGGGGGGCGAGGCACTCTTGACCCCCCTGGATGTTTCCCGGAGAAAGCATGTCCCCCCCCCCCGCCTCCCGAAGCATAGCGCTGAGGAGGCGCTGGAGGCTCTCCGAAGTTTCCGGGAAAGGCGGGGGGGGGGGGGGGGGGGTGCATATTCCCCGTCTCAAAATTCCCCTACGCTCGGACATCGAGCGAGTCTTACCACTGAGCCGTTTTTTATTTTCAGTCCTGCAAGCGCTGCGATAAAGGGCTCCTTGCTCGCATGAAACGTTCTCTACGTGCTTTCTCGAGAAAACACGAGAGTTCAAAAACGAAGGGCGAAGGGCGCGGAAAACGAAGGTAGGAGAGGAGAAAGCAGACAGATTGTCATAGAGGAGAGGAGGGTGTAGTTTTTGTTAATCCGTTTTTCGCCTCCTCAAAAGAAAGGGACGCAGTGATGCTCCTTCCTTTCTTCAAACTCTTTCTCTCTCCTTGGTGACCTAATATTATTTTCCCTCTCTCTCTATTTCCCGAAAATTTAGCGGGGAATTTTCCCGCTAAATTTAGCAGGGAAATTTTCCCGCCATATTTAGCGGTGAATTTTTTCAGCTAAATTTAGCGGGGAAAGTTTTCCGCTAAATTTAGCGGGTAAATTTGTTTCCGCTAAAGTTAGTGGAAATATTTTTCCGCTTAATTTAGCGGGAAATTTTTCAGCTAAATTTAGCGGGGAAAATAACGCTGGAATTTTTCCGCTGAATTTAGCGGGGAAATTTATCCGCTAAATTTAGCGGGGAAATTTTTGCGCGAAATTTAGCGGTGAATTTTTTCGCTAAATTTAGGCACCCTGTGACGAAACGAGGGTGACGTCACGGGTGATGTCATTATGGGAAACGTCCCATAATGCAACGCGCGGTTACGCCGACGGCGACGCCGCTCAAGCCGGAAACGGGCGCCTAAGAGCTGCACTCTAAAACAAGCAAATTGAAGTTACGGATGATCAGAATTAGCGCAAACGACAAGAGAAGAGAAAGGTAGGACAGGACAGAGCGCTACTCACAACTGACGTTTTAATAGAAAAAGACAGTAAAGAAGTGAAGCATTTTTTAACAATAAAAGGAAGAGGAAACCCATCAAAAAATATACGACCGCGCCCTAGGTTGTCTTGATAAAAGAAGAAGAAAAACGCCAAAACCGTGACTACCTTTTGTCGCTGTACTAAAGGAAGAAGATATAAGAAAAAATCTCAGAAAATAAGCCAGAACATGCAGATGGTGAACCCTTCGTCGGACCTAATGTGAAACACAAGTTAAAATTCTATCTTAATGTACACTACACACTTCTTGCGGCGTATGGATCATTACTGGTGGAGTTCAAGGTAGTGTAGTTCTTTTGGTGAAAGGGTCACCGAAGGGGCGCTGACGCAGGTGTTCCCGCGCGCGATGATGGTTTGCGCCTCGAAAAGTTCTCTAGCTCGTTTGTCGCCGTAACGCCTCAGCACTTTGGTGTTGTTCAACAAAGGCGAGCAGTGACAGTCTCGTACATGCACGGCGAGGTGTCCTGCTGGTGACGACTTTAGTGCAAGGGCATGTTCTCTAAGACGTTCATTAACACATCGCCCAGTCTGTCCCACATATACTTTCCCGCATGTAAACGGTATCTCATAGATTACACCACAGCTGCAGTCCACGTATTTCTGTCGATGTTTTACTCCACATTGTGCATGTAGTATCTGCGTGTTGTTGATCTTCGGACAGAGCTTCTTCAACTTATCCGGTGCAGATAGCAAGACTTCAACATGGAACTTGGAGGCCACCTTCTTTAAATTATGCGAAATACGATGTATGTATGGCAGGACTGTTGGTCGGTGTCTTCTGTCCCTTTCTTTGTCTCGTTTACCGCGTGAAGTAAGCAAACACTCAGCGACTTCATACACCAGGGAACTCGGGTATCCAGAAGACTTGAGTCTTTGCACTTGGGCATTAAAACTATCACTTGCTGAATGTTCACAAGATTTCTTTAGTGCTGCACTCAAGCAACTGGTAACAATACCGCGTTTTATAAGCTTGGAATGGGCTGAGTCAAACTGTAAAAGTCCTTTCTGGGTTCGTGGTGAGTACATCCAGCATGTATGGTCGTGAGTGAACGTCAGCCTGAGGTCTAAAAATTGCAGGACCGCATTCGCTGGTGTCTCAGACGTGAAATTGAGGCCCTTTCCTCCTTCCAAGAAGTCTGAACGTATGTTGTTGATTACTTGTGCCTCTTTGTCATCTGGACAACATGTAAGTAGAACCAAGTAGTCATCCACGTATCGAAAAATACGGGAAATTTGTTTGGTAGACGTTCTGTTGGCTATCTCTCTATCACATTGAGACAAGAAAATGTCGCATAAGATAGGAGCGACACATGACCCTATACAAATGCCCTTCTTTTGTATGTAGGTCTTGCCATCAAAAGTGACCAGAGTGGCAGAAAGGTAAAACCTCAGAAGTTCTAAAAAAGAATCAACCGGCATGCCACATTGGTTTTGAAAAGAAATTGAGCCGTTTGCTTCTATGCATTCCCCCACTGCTGTAAACAGCTTATCATGTGGGATCGAATAAAACAGGTCTTCCACGTCAAGAGAAAAACCAAAACGGGCTGCAGTGGAATCTTGCTCCAGGTAACAAATTATCTCCTCTGAGTTTTTTACCAGAAATGGGTCATCCAGATGAAGATGGGACAATTGTCGTAGGAGAAACCGAGACATAGCTCCTTGCCACGATCCTTTCTCCGTAACCACTACACGGAAAGGGCATCCTGTCTTGTGGGTTTTTGCGGTGAAAAACATGTCCAACTGGTTCTTTGTAGTATCAGAAACCAACTTCCCTAATTGAGCCAACTCAAGCCTATGGCACATTTGGAGCGCCTTCGCCTTTACTCTTTTGGTCTTGACATTAAACAATTGGTTGAAGTTCTTATTAATTGCTTCATTAGCCTTGTCTAGGTAGATAGAACGAGGAAGCACTACAAAACCTCCTTCTTTGTCTGATACCAGTAAGTTTAAGTTATTGCCTTTGAAATAATCGACAAGACGGGGCATTTGTAACTTCTTTTGGCCAATAGTAGTAGTATGTTTTAACAGCACATCAACACAGTCATTAACACAACGGGTCCTTTCATCTTCTTGCGCCTTGTTGGCTATATCATCTGCATGTTCTGGCTTATTTTCTGAGATTTTTTCTTATATCTTCTTCCTTTAGTACAGCGACAAAAGGTAGTCACGGTTTTGGCGTTTTTCTTCTTCTTTTATCAAGACAACCTAGGGCGCGGTCGTATATTTTTTGATGGGTTTCCTCTTCCTTTTATTGTTAAAAAATGCTTCACTTCTTTACTGTCTTTTTCTATTAAAACGTCAGTTGTGAGTAGCGCTCTGTCCTGTCCTACCTTTCTCTTCTCTTGTCGTTTGCGCTAATTCTGATCATGTGTAACCAACTAGCCCAACAGATGATATTGTTGAAGTTACGGAGTGTGATTTAACAAATAATTATGGAAGGAGAGGTACACAATTTTTGGAAACTAATTAAAATGATACTAATATATAAAGGCAGAGGAAACAAAGACAACATGAAGTCATATCGCCCAATAACGGAAACTTCAGTTCTATACAGATTAGTTATGCAGATAGTAAAGCAGAGAATGGAGAAATGGGCAGAAGATATGCAAATAACTGGATGAGCTCCAAAACGGATTCCGAAGAAATTATTCGTCACCACACGATGTATAGAAATAGCAATGAAGAAACAAACTGAATATTGGTTAGCCTATTTGGACATCAAGGTAGTGTACGATAATGTGAGACAGGAAAAACTCTGGGATTAGCTGAAGGAGTATAATTTATATGCCAATTCAGTTAGGTTTCTTTAGCAGGTTTGCACAAGCAGTATGGTAGTTATAGCATGGGAAGCGGAAACTACACAACCCGCAGCAATAAAAGAGGGCTCAGCCCCAGGCTGGGCTGTCCACTGTCACCTCTGCTCTTCATCATTTATCTCAGTGAAATGGAAAATAATTTAGAGCAGAGCAACTTAGATTTTGATGCGAGTTATATGAAAGGAGGGAGAAATGTAGTACATGTAATATCAGAACTTATGTATGCGGACGACACAATACTTATGGTGGATAACCAGGATACGTTACAGGAACTAGCTTGAATATGTGGAGAGGAAGGGGACACTTTGGATCGGAGCAGTGGCGTCACTAGGGTCAGCGGCACCCGGGCGGTGGCCCGCGGCTACAACCCCCCCCCCCCCCCCGGCTTGTTGCGTTGCCCGCTTCCCCCCCCCCCTGCTTTTTGCCCGCCACAACACCCCCCCCCTCCCCCCCCCTCGCGGCCCGGCGCGGCACCCCCTGGAGCGCTGCACCCGGGTCGGTCCGCCCCCCCCCCCCCCCGCACCCCCTTGTGACGCCACTGGGTCGGAGTTTTAGTAATGACAAGTCTGGAGTAATTGTGTTTAACGACGAAAAGATAAACCCCTGAGGATACAAGACATTGTAATAGACCATGTAGAAAAATACAGACATCTGGGTCTCTGGCTCAATGAGGGAAGAAAATATCTGGAAGAACACGAGTAGAATATAATTAGAAAGGGGAAAATAAATTAATCTATCCTGAAGCTTATAACACTATGGAACTAAAATAGATATGAAGTGGTCAGAGGTATATGAAAAGGAGTGAAGGTACCAGGGCTGTCTTTTGGCAATGAGGTACGGTGCATGAAACTAGATGTTCAATCAGGATTATAGAAATGGAAACGTAGGCAGATTGGCACTGGGAGCACATGAAAAGACAGCAAATGAAGAAGTACAGGGGGACATGGGCTGAGCGTCTTTTGAGAGAAGGGAGGCATTTAGCCATTTATTGACGAATGTTGTCTACAGGCAACCAACCACGTAATAATTTATTTTATTAACTGTTTCGGTTATATCACGTTTTAAAGATTGAAAAACGAAACTACAGCACCATCTAGTATAAAAATATGCAAATAGTTGACGAAAAAAAAAATTTTGGCGCGCAAATACGCGGCGACCGAGAACGGCGGAATATATGGATAAGTGTTTTTCTCTTGCCGCTAGTATTTTACGATAGGTGACCGTTTTACTTGAGGCTATCGTATGCGTAGATATTAATGACATTTTATAGTGATTATTTGAGGTTACGCAAGGCAGCAGCTTTTGGACTTTTGCCTGGTGTTGCACAAACTACGACAAAGACAAAGCTACGCGGAGCGCAAGTTCGTCTGCTTCATTTTGCTGGGGTTGTGGTGACGTCAGAACGCCGAGCTCTGATTGGTTCTGATTGAAGGATACTGGGTAAACCTGAAGGCAGTTTGCTTTGTGGTCTACCCCCTCTCGTTTAATTGGAGCCAATCAGAGCTCGGCGTTCTAACGTCACCACAACCACAGAAAAGAAGCAGACGAACTTGCGCTTCGCATAACTTGCAAGTTTAGCTTACATTTTTTTTTTCAGGTCTGTTCTTTTATTTAATCTTTCTAAACATTTACATCTTAAAACATAAATGAAGGGTTTAGGAAATTGAAATTTGAACAAAGGTTGACCGAAATGGATGAGGATGATACGCGGTGGGCACGGAAGGTATTCAAGTAATTAAAAGTTTAAACACAAAATAAACTAACCGAACCCGAAAGCTTACATTTAAATAACTGTCCTGGGTGAAACAAGGAGACGGCACGGCAGGATCTTTAAATCGACCGGAAAATTCGGTTTCTTAACCTATCGCGCTACGACTTTGTGCAGCGTTGCCCACAGATGGTGCATTTTTTTTTGTAAAATTTCTAAAGAGCGAACTTACTTGAGGAAAAAGTAAAGAAAGAAAAAGGCTTAGCTCCTATGGAAACTCACCGACGCCACCAATCTGCAAACAACACGGGGCCGTTTCGCACGGGAGACAAGAGATGGCGCAAGCGGTCGCGACGCCAACGAACGAGCAGACGACACCGAGAGCCGGCGTGTTAGCAGACAAGGAACTGCAGTTCCTTGTTGTTACCGCGCCTGTTTTTGTTTCTGCGACTGTCGCCGCCTGCGGAACGCGAGCCGCTTTTCTAGTCGAAAGGATCGTCTGCTAAAGTGCCGGCTCTCGGCGCCGTACGTTGGGCGCCGTATGCTCGTTCGTTGGCGGCGTTCGTTGCGCCATCTCTTGTCTCCCGTGCGAAACGGCGCCGTGTTGTTTGAAGACCGGTGGCGTCGCTGCGTTTCCATAGGAGCTAAGCCTTTTTCTTTTCTTTACTTTTTCCTCAGATAAGTTCGTTCTTTGCAAATTTTACAAAAAAATGCACCATCTGTGGGCAACGCTGCACAAAGTCGTAGCGCGATAGGTTAAGAAACCGAATTTTCCGGTCGATTTAAAGAGCCTGCCGTCTCCTTGTTTCACCCAGTACTTCAGTGGAAAAGAGAGTGAAAGAGGCAGAACGAAAAATGTGGGTAGTAAGAATGCAGGAAAAGTCAGCTCTAACAATGTACAGGCCACAAAACAGGACATAAGCAAGAAAAATGGGTTTGACAATTCACTGGGAAGTTCTTTACTGTTTGAGGCGAGAACGGGAGTTTTGAGGACGAGGACGTATACAGGGCTAAATTTCTGGAGACAGACACATTATGCGCCACCAGCCATAATGAGAGCGAGACACTAGAGCACTTTGGTTTTGAAGTGCACGGGGCTTCGTCCTGCCCTCCCTGAAGGCTGAAGTGGTAACTGATTTGGCAGGGGCCCTGGGTTTTGCTGGCGATGATGGAAGGACTGAAGAGGAAAGGATTACAGTCACAAAGAGGTGATTAAAAGATTGGTGGAAATTATCCAGGAAAAATTTAATGATGCACAACTAAATAGCACAGCTGGGGACAGGCGGGACAGAGGAAAATTGGGACTCCCTCTCGTGTGGCTCCGGCCCAAAGTCTCAACCCTGTCTCCCAGTGGGTCCGGTGCTGGGGTAACGCCGACAAGGTTTGACCAGAGGAAAATCGGCGACTCCCTCGCCGAGGGGAAGAGGCGGGGGGTGATGTTTTTAGTTTTTTTGCCCCATCACCCGAAGGTGATCCTGGTTATATTCCATACTGCCTGGTGATAGTTAGGGGGAGAAAATTGAGGAACGGGAGGAATCATTTGTTTGTCTTTTCAGACTTCAGCTAGGTGGCGGAAGCTACCACCAGTACGAAGGGTATGGCCACTAATACAGATTCATTTATCCATCCGTTCTGTCGGTTCCGGGTTCCGTCAGTTCCGTTGCTTTGCTTATGTCGCCATGTCGCTCCGTCGTTGTTATCGGAATGTATCGCGGCGTGATGTCAGGTATGTCTGTCATTTCGTAAACTAAATATCCTAGATCGATGGATAGGCATTGTTCAGGAAGGATGTCAGCTTCCTCGTCGAGACAAGAAAGGTGATAACTATCCGCCATGCGACGATTACGGAACTTGCAAGGGCCGATCGGGGGAAGACTGTCCGTGACGCTACACAACTAGACGCCTCCCCCATTACTTAACGCCTATCATGAGCTCTCTGAGGAAATCGACAAGTCGGTGCGACTCTCGACGACGACCAGGGGGTCGAGTGGCTCTACGAGATCCTGCGCGAGGTGCAGCTGGAGCAGTTCTTCATGAAGGTCCGCGATGATCTCCGCGACGCGTCCGCGACACTTCGACTTTGTCCAGCCCGAGGACCTGGAGAAGATCGGGATGGGCAAGCCCGCCGCGCGACGGCTCCTGGACACAGTCAAGAAGCACAGGGCGTCGCAGTGGAAGAAGAACCTCCTCAACAAGTTCCTGCCCGTGGGCGCAAAGTCCGCCGCGAAGGGCGGGGGCACCCCGACCTCGCACCTGTCACCGACCGCCGTCGGTAGCAACGGCCTGACTCCGGCACCGCCGCGCTCACCTGCCTCATCAGCGAGAAGGATGTGACGCTGGCCAGCAAGCTCGGCGACGGCTCGTTCGGCGTCGTGGTCAAGGGCGAGGGGACACCCCCGACGGCAGGGTGGTGCCCGTGGCCGTCAAGATCCTCAAGGAGGACGCGCTGTCGCAGCCGGGCGCCTTCGACGACTTCATGAAGGAGGTGAACGCCATGCACCAGCTCCACCACACGAACCTGGTGCAGCTTTACGGCGTGGTGCTCTCCTCGCCGCTGATGATGGTCACCGAGCTGGCATCGCTGGGCTCCCTGCGGGACTTCCTGCGCAAGCAGTGCCGGCACGTGCCGGTCTCGCGCCTCGTCGAATACGCCGTGCAGATCGCCAACGGCATGGCCTTTCTGGAGTCGCGGCACTTCATCCACCGGGACCTGGCCGCGAGGAACGTGCTGCTGGCCAGCGCCGACACGGTCAAGATCGGGGACTTCGGCCTCATGAGGGCCCTGCCCAGCCATGAGGATTGCTACGTCAGTGACGGAGCAGAAGAAGGTAACTTGCAAGGGCAGTATTGATCGTGTCCTTGACCATTGACAGAATTCCCCTGTAGAGCTCGTTCGCTGTAGAGCTTGTCGACCTTGTGGAGCTTGTCGACAGAAGTGCATGTCAGCGACAACTGGGGACAGGAGTACACCAAATTATGTGACATCTTGTGCCAGTCATGGCTTCCTCCATTCTATCACCTCTAAGGTCCCATTCCTACTTGGTTTATTTTTCCAACTTCTCATATCACATCAGCCTAATACTATGGCTGAAAATTAACTGGTGGGCTAGTTGGCTATACATTATTAAAAATCAAAAGCGCAAACAGCAAGGAAAAGAAGAGGGGACTTTCTTATTTCTTTTTTGTCTTCCTCGGTGAATACATTAAACACCCAGTTGAAATAAGTGCTCTGTCTTGCCCCGGGGGATCGGTGGCTAAGTGGGCTAGCGCACACCAGCTCAGAGCACGTGGAGCGAAAGCTCGCGATGCAGAACCAAGAGATTCTGGGTTCTAATCCCCACCCCTGGCTCGCTTCGATCTGGATAAGCATCGTACCAACATGGTGTACGTTAAAGACCCCAGGCTAGCAGCCGTACTGCACTGGTCAAATTGCTTATCTACAGTGGGTAACAATGTTGCCATGTTCTGGCAGACTAAACTCCTGCTGTATAAACAACTAACGACTAATTAGTTTTGAATTTGTTTCTGTCCTGTCCCCTCTTCTTTCCTTGCTGTTTGCGCTTTTGATTTTTAATAACACTATGGCATTGCTAACATTGACAATGAAGTGAGAGTTCATCACTAAAGTGGGTCACCGCCATTACAAACAAATCCACAAACTGAGCGGTCATGACGTACCAGAGAAAAGGAATATGACGTTGTGTCATCCTGTTTACAATATGTCATCCTGCTGACGTTGGACTGTACCTTCTGCAGTACACCATACAATTTTTCTTGCCAGCAATTTCTGTCATACATGTTTACAATAACATTTGACAGTACAGTTTTCATACCTTCTTATTCTTTCCTGGAGACTGTGTTAGAGAAGATTAGTATCTTATCAAAACCTCAGAATGTTTTGGAAAAATTAATTTTTCAATTTTGAGGTTTTTGGTTTTAGAAACTAATTATACACCCTTACACTAAATTTCATAACCATGCGCCAAATAGTTACGCTGATATAAAATATTTTCAACACATTGTGAGGCAATAACAAAGTAAAGAAGTTCAATGTTTGAATGTATTTTTCTCAGTTCCACCTTTTTCTGCAAGTTTCATACAAAGGAATCTTTTGTTTAATTTTTGATACCACAATCAAGATGATTCTGAACTGAAATTTATTGGGGAATCGGGCTATCTACTTTATTTTGTTTTAAATTAAAGTACTCGTTGAGAAAAAAACTGTTTTCAAAAATTGACATAGGAGAGATATGCATCTTAAATTTTGAGGGATCACTCTTACTGAAGTATTTACATTTGATTTATAAAAAATGAAAGCCGTTTACAACTCCCTGTAACGCTCGAATTCGAGCGCAGTTTGAGGAGGAGGAGGGAAGGGCACTAAGGCGAGGGTATACCTCTCCTCCCTCTCCTCACCTCCTCATCCTACCTGATACTCCTCCTCCTCTCCATCTCCCTCCTCTTCTCCTCCTCATCCCTCATCTTCCCTCTCTACCCCTCCTTCCCTCTCATCCTCCCCCCTCCTTCCTTCTCCCCATCCTTCTCCCTCTCGTCCTCCTCTCCCTCCCTCCTCCCGTCCCTCCTCTCCCTCCTTCTCCCGTCCTCCTCTCCCTCCTCCTGCCTCCGCACGGTGCATTATGGGATATTTCCCATGATGCACCGCGCGGTTACGGCGACGCCGCCGGGCCGGAAACGGGCAGCCTAAGAGCTGCGCTCTAAAACTACCGGGTGAAACAAGGAGACGGCAGGCTCTTTAAATCGACCGGAAAATTCGGTTTCTTAACCTATCGCGCTACGATTTTGTGCAGCGTTGCCCACAGATGGTGCATTTTTTTCGTAAAATTTGCAAAGAACGAATTTACCTGAGGAAAAAGTAAAGAAAGAAAAAGGCTTAGCTCCTATGGAAACGCAGCGACGCCACCGGTCTTCAAACAACACGGCGCCGTTTCGCACGGGAGACAAGAGATGGCGCAACGAACGCCGCCAACGAACGAGCATACGGCGCCGAGAGCCGGCACTTTAGCAGACGATCCTTTCGACTCAAAAGCGGCTCGCGTTCCGCAGGCGGCGACAGTCACAGAAACAAAAACAGGCGCGGTAACAACAAGGAACTGCAGTTCCTTGTCTGCTAAACACGACGGCTCTCGGCGTCGTCTGCTCGTTCGTTGGCGGCAGTTGGCGTCGCGACCGCTTGCGCCATCTCTTGTCTCCCGTGCGAAACGGCGCCGTGTTGTTTGCAGACCGGTGGCGTCACTGCGTTTCCATAGGAGCTAAGCCTTTTCTTTCTTTACTTTTTTCTCAGGTAAGTTCGTTCTTTGCAAATTTTACGAAAAAAATGCACCATCTGTGGGCAACGCTGCACAAAGTCGTAGCGCGATAGGTTAAGAAACCGAATTTTCCGGTCGATTTAAAGAGCCTGCCGTCTCCTTGTTTCACCCTGTAGATAGCCCGAAGTCCTACATCTCTCACTTTATATTCAAGCAGTTAAAATGATGCTTAATAGCTTCATTTGCATATCATATATTTCTTTACAAAGAGTGACACATCTTTTATGCAGGTATGTAAAGTTGTCCCAGAGAGCTGAAAGTTTGCATAGTACACCTACATCTGAAGTTAAATTTCTCCTGCAAATTTCATTCAGATCACATGAGTATGGCTCCGAGGCGAGAGCGCTGGCCTATGGATCCCCATGTGGCGGGTTCGAATCCCGGCCGAGGTGCCCGCAATCTGACGGAGGCTTATTGCGGAGAAGGCGCCGTGTAATCGAGCTTTCGGTTGCACGCCAAAAGATCCCCAGGTGGTCCAAGTTAATCCTCAGTCCTCCGCTGGGGCGTGCCAGATGCCCGTCGTTGGTTTGGCACTGAAAACCTCCAAATTTGACATTTAGAGCGCAGCTCTTAGGCGCCCGTTTCCGGCTTGAGCGGCGTCGCCGTCGGGCGTAACCGCGCGGTGCATTATGGGAAATATCCCATAATGCACTGCGCGAGCCCCCCCTCGAGGTCACGTGGACCGGGGAGGGGGAGGGGGGCCGTCGACCCCCCTCCCCCGGTGTCACGTGACCTGGGGGAGGAGGGGAGGGGGGTCATGTGACCCCCCAGATCACGTGACCCCCCTCCCCCGAGGTCATGTGACCCCCCGGAGGAGATTGAAGAATGAGGGGAGGAGGAGGAGGAGGGGTATACCCTCCCTGATTACCCTTCCCTCCTCCTCCTCAAGAGCTGCGCTCCAATTCGGCGTTACAGGGAGTTGTAAACGGCTTTCATTTTTTTTTAGATCACATGAGTAATTCAGAAGTTCAACCTCTAGCCAGTGCCCCCTTAAATGACATATATGTCGGCTTCATTTCATCTGTGAGCCTGAACTTATCTAGAGGACAAAAAACTGATACACTCTTCCTTTCTTTCTTTCTTCATTGTTACTGTCTAAGCTCCCTGCTGCGTTCATTAGCTTCTTTGTTTGGAGGTGAAACACCTGCTAGGGACATAGAAAAGAAAAAGAGATGGATGATCCTAATATGACAACAGCCCACTAAATGAATTTTTTCTATAGTCACTTATAGAATGAGGGTGGCAGGGCATATTCTTTGAATGCCCAGCCCCCAGCACATGCTCCATGCCTTCCGCATTGTCTTGGCCGCGTGCAAGCACTCGAGGTGTGAGACATGGAAGCGTTGTTGAAAGCGAGGACGCTCGCGCTAAAGGTGGGACAGCCGAGGCTCCTTCCTACCACTCCCGCCTTGTCAGTGACTACTAGCGATGCGTGCGACTAAAAGCATCGCTGTGGTTGGCTTTCTACAATTAGCCAATAGATAGGCGTGTAACCACTGTCAGACTCCGAGCGGTGTTGGTTGAAGAATGTGATGGCTCCTAATTTTAACCGTGCGTTTTACGCAAACCATCAAACTTGTCGTCCGCAACTGATGACAAGTAGCTTGATCATAACTTGGCGACGTCACGGCGTGGCAAATCCCGGTCGTGATGTCGCAGATGGAAGTTGTGAGGGCGCCACCTAAATATCTGAATGATGTAGACGCAGTATATAAATTGGGAAAAGCCAAACTGCAGTCTTTCAATCAGACTTCATGTCATGGCTCGCGAGTCACGAAATTCATGAAACAAAATGGTTGGGGCCATCTGGGGGATTTGGTTTTCACCTCGGAAACGTTATAATGTGCAATAGTAAAAATTTTACGTTTGTCAGACGTTGTCACCATTGCAGAAAAAAGGCTGGTGGGGAGGCATGGCAGTCAGCATTAAAGAGATGGAAGCTACTGTAAAACCCTTTATTTTCCCGGCGCCTATTTTTTGCGAATCGGTCACAGAGGACATAATCGCGGCCATTAAATTTTGTGAATTCCAGACGCCTGCATTGAAACTCTTAAGGATTGAAATTTTTGCAAGCCCTAAAATTTCGCAAAAAATTCAATTAGCGAAAATTAGGGCTCGCGAACATTCAGGGGTTTTACAGTATGTCTGTTTATAGTGTTCCTTGCAGATAATCTTCATCCCATGTGAATGAGTGTTAGACGAACAGACTTTGGTTGCCAAGGTGCAGTATGGATAAAATGGTCATAAAATGCTTTGGCAGTGAACCTGCCATTCAACGGCACGGAAGTCAAAACGTTCCGTCTGGCAAGGCAACTTATGATACCTCTCGAGGAAGCTTTCAACAGTGACAGTATGCTTTAGCGTTTTTATAAATTGCATCTCTTTTTTCGTCTCTTTTCACATCCTCACAGCGCTGTTTGAGGCATGTGGAACAACTGCATTGTTGATGAATCATTCTATCATGGCCTTGCTGTTAGCAGTGCTACCATCTGCTGCATTTTGCCAAAGTGTGATAAATTTGAGCCAACATTGCACCAAAACATTATTTGACTTTATTAATACTAGAAATATAATAGCTGAGGCCCTGCTATTGGTGGCATGCTTGAACTACAAGTGACGCTTCTCCAGCTATCATCATCATCGTTCCTGACGTCACGAGTAGGACAGACTGGGACAGACCGCGCAGATCTTGGATGCCTCAGCTCATAAGCTCGCTTGATGCGCTGTTTGGGTATTGCGTGTAAAGCCTGTTTCACAGGTTGTGTTTATTTGGTGAAGTGATATTTGTAGTAGGACGTTTTACCAAAGCTTGAAACCATGGCACGCGTAGTCATGCTAACAAACACTTTTGGCGCTGAGGTGTCGAAGTGCTGGGATGGTGGGGTGCTGTTCTCTACCCCAATACAAAAAGTTGGATGATGAAGGTAGAATATCCAGCACTTTACCCCACTACAACATCTACCACCGCAAATAGGGTGTATTTTTTTAAATATGATTATGATTATGATTAATTATGATTATCAATTAAGAAAGGAATTTCTTATCAAATTGAAAACAGGAAAGCGAAATTCAAGAACCTTTTGCGTGTGTAGTAAACACTTCAGTGAAAGTGACTCTGTGTATCCTTTTGGTTCCAACGTGTTCTGTGAGTGCTGGTCTCTTATTAGTTCCAAATTGATTCCTTTTTCAATTTTGTAAATCAGTAAAGAAACATTTCCTCAAAATAACTTGCAGAAAGATCTGGCTTCCGGAGTCGTTTCAATTAAATCTCTGCTTACTCACCCGGTCGACGCGAAATGTTCGAGACGTCCTAGCGATCAAAGTCTTAAATCTAGTAAGTCGGTGACGCTTTAACGTCCCAAAAAAAAATGAAAAAATGCTTTGAATTACTATCGTTTTTTACGTTTAATATTGCAGACATAAAAGTGCATAGTCCGTGATGCGCTTCTCGGCGAGCAATTTTATATTTGTAAACAATTCTTACTAAAAATTGGATAAAACAAATTAATCAATTGCCTGAATTTGCCAGGCCATATCCAACAATTTAAGAATCTATGCAATTTTCTGCTTTTCTTTCAAGCAGAAGTCGTGATGTGACAAACTTTTTGGCACATATATTCTATGTGGGAGGAGTTAAGCATTATTTGCTTAGGAGCATTTGCTTGTCAGCAACTGTCAAGTCGCACTTGGATAGAAGCGTCGGTATCGGCAAGCTATATGTAGCTAGAACAAGTGTAAGTCACTTTGCAACGCAACTGTACGTGCGTGCACAGCCAAGAAGGCAGCACGCTATATACTCTTGGAATACAAAATCTTTTTCTTCAGGAGCCTCCACAGATCCGAAAACGAAATCAGAGAGGCTGTGAACAGTCCTGGTGCACTCCGCACAAGCTGTAACAGGGTTTGCACGGGTCCTGGAAACCTTGAAAACCCTTGAATTTGAAAACAGCATTTTCCAGACCTTGGAAGCCCTGGAATTTCTAGCGGTACTTGAAAACCCTTAAATTTCCTGATGATAATTTTTTTTTTTTTTCAATAATGAATTTTTTTACATTAATAAGATATAATTGGTATTTTTACATGCATGTTAGCATAAATTGAAAAAATATCAGTGAAATTTTTTTTTATTTTTTATATGGCCTATTTAGACACATTTTAGTGGATTCCTGTTAAGCGCTTGGCCACCATGGTAGCAGTCCCAGTGGTCATCCTGGTGATATCCCACACCGCCTGGTGGTAGTTCTGAAGTTGCAGAGGGTGAGCAAATGAACGAATTAAAGAAATCCTACTTTTGGTTCTTATTTCTAGTCTAGGCATTACCGCCCATCATAAAAGGTACAGCCATTAGCATTCTTCAATCCATTCATCGATTCCGGATCCGGTCTCGCCTGTCTGCCACCTTGCGATCTTGCTCCTCGTTTGCCTTGTTCTCTCACGTATTGTTTGCTAGTTACTCCTGGTTCGCTTGTTCCGTCTGTTTTACGCTACGCATGGTGCACGTAGTTTAAGTTGTTTGCGATGCCTGGGACATGCACTCACGGATACCGAAAAGCAGGGCAACAGGTGGCATCACCTACATTGTCATGTCAAACAGCCTAAGGAAAATGGTAGGGTGTGCGAATATTCGAAATTTCGAATACGAATAGAGTATTATCCTTATTCGAAATGTATTCAATTAGAAAATTGCATATTCGAAAGTTCCCGAATATTCGGCTTTGGCCGAATATTCGGAAAACTGCAAATATTCGCACAAACTACGAATATTCGGGCAAGTAACGAATAATCTGCTTGCTACTGCATTCTCCTATAAATATGTTTATTCACCGAGAAAGGCGTATGATGCTTGCGTTATCGGTCTGCTCTGTTTCTATCTGTCCGATGGCAGCAAGACAGCGTCAGTTTCGATTTCTTTTCTCCGAGCCCTTTGTTGTGTGGCGCTTTTATAGCAATATGTGATGCAATTGCGCGTTCTATAAATTGATACAATAAAATAAACCTCGAGAGTGAAACATAAATATAAAATAAATCTCGAGAGTGTTATCTAATATAATTGTTTGAAAATTAAAAAAAAAAAAAGAAAAAGCTAAGTGCGAGCAGAACACTGCATCGCTATCGACAACAACTCCTGCCACTCCCGAGCAGTCAAACTAGGGATCTCTTGAACCTGCCCAGGTTCAAGTTCAACTAAGTTCGACTTTTTCGAACTTTCAACATGATGTTCGACAAAGGTTCGATTGAAGTTCTACTTTTGTGTTCATGCACAAAAAAAAAAAAAAAAACTAGTTGAGTCACCTGGTGGAGAAAAAGTGCAATATTTGTTGGGTTTATTGGCATCACTGGTTCACATAAATAACTAATGAAAGCTTTAAAGCGCATATTTGCATTGGTAACCATTTTACAAAATATAAAATAAACTACTTTCTAAATTATTTGTTTCCCAAAATTCGACAGATTCGTATTGCAGCTAGCCAACACTGTCTATAAGTCAAACTTCTTCGTTCATTTTTCTTTATTTTTCCTTCCCCCTTTCCTTTATCCCCCTTCCTTTCCTTTCTCTCTACTTTCTTTCATGGGGAACCAGGTCAGCATTCCTGCTAGAACAACCTCCCTGCTTTTCTCACGTCACCTCTCTCTCTCTTCTCAAACTTCTTCGAACTTTAGTGAAATTTCGCAGGTTTCCCGATTACAGGGTCTTTCTATTGGCGGAAATGTTGTCACGGTGCGTAGGGAGCGCTTACTTTCTTAACACGTTGAACAGTTAATTTTCCTACACGATAATTTGTAGTGAGTGCCTTACTAGAAGCATCTTTAGCCTGCTGCAGCCCAGTAAAATGCAGTTGCATTGATTTATTTCAAAAAGGCAACAAAACGTCCTGCTACTTCTTGTTTTGCAATTTTTTTATTACAAGACACATATTCGATATTCGATTCAATATTCGAAGCCCGTTTTTTGTCTTATTCGTATTCGATTCGTATTCGAAAATTTCAGTATTTGCACACCCCTAGAAAATGGTGATAACCGAAGATGGAAGAACTTCTCAAAATCAACCAGGAAATCAAGGAAAAGCTGCAGTAGCTCTTCTGAACCCCTTTACTATAGCACCTCTTGGCAAATGCACCTTTTCCTAGGTATCGTGCAATAAAGAATTTTCGCACTGCATTTCATAAAGTTATAAATTTACTAGATAAGTATTGGAAGGGGTCCTTGAAAATATCTTTACAGGCCCTTAAAAGTCCTTGAAAATCCTTAAAGTTTTTTCTTTGAAGCCTGTACATACCCTCTGTAATGTGAAGCTTCAGGCTTGTTTTTGAACATTTTGAAGCTTTTTAATGTGAAAAGCAACTTCAAGGCACTTGTTATTCATTAGAAAGATAACTTACAAAAACGTCATATGTGTTACCTTAATAAATAAACCGTTTTTAATCAGCATAGATGCATGCTTACATAGCCACTCTGTGCTTTGTCATAGCGCGTCGTCTGCTCGCATTCTACCAGCTCCGTCACAGGAGCGCCCACGAGGTGGTGCCACCAAAATATCTCGTTGCCAATACGACCGAATCGTTATGGTAGGCTATGAATAGGCTTGTCTGAATTTTTATAACTAGAGCAGGATGTTATGCACACAAACGTCAAGGATATAAAAAAAAAAGTTTTGATTATGACATTGGTTAGTATATATCATAGACTGCAATATTTTTAGAATATTTTTTTTTCAAAGTGGAGATTCAGCAAGGTTATTTCTGTATTATGAGAAGATTTATATAGACAAATCTATAAGCTTATATTTTTATGTCAACTTTCTTGTTCAGTTTTCACCTTTACATGGGTTCCATCTGCACGATGGCACAGTGAACAGAGCGAATTAAAGCTAAATTTTCTGGAACAGAGAATGGAAACTTGGGAATAACCTTAATCAGTTGTTTCTAAGGCTTATTTATCGTTCACATGCTGATTTTTGTTATCATAAAGTTCTACATATAAAATGTCATGGATGCCGGCCATGCGGGGGGAGGGGGAGGGAGGGGGTAATTATGTGAGATTGAACTGGGAAAACAAAGTGTGTTGACAATGTTTAATAAACAAATTCAAGTTATTTTGACACAAGCTTCCCAAAGTGAAATCAATTAGCATAGATATAATAATACAATAACACATATAAGTACACAAATACACAACACTGAACTCAATAACATACATAGATATATACCATTTAATCAAAAGTAAAGCACCAAATTCAAATCCTGCACCTCTACTCATCCTGTGCAGCGGGGATGAGCAAACATTCAAGCGCTCAGCAATCCATTCTTATTGTGCACTGCTCCTGTCACTTTGGGACACACGCAGGCTACAATTTTGCTACAGACGTCGGCCTTACCCGGGCACAGCTGGAACATGTTTCATCATATCCTTGTGCTCAAACAAAAAAGCCCCCAAAAAACGCAAAAAAACAACAAAAAAACAAAAATACGACTGAGTTTGAAGGCAACGAAGCAAGTACATATTTTTTAACATCATGTGGACATATGTGACTGAAAAGAGAAGAAGGGGAAAAGTGGGGAACGAAGTGGAAACGCCACAGCCGCCCGTCTCCGTGGATGGCCGATAGCATTACGCATGTATGTCAGGATGCTGACAATTGTTAAAAGTTGCAAAACTAATCCCCCCGAATGCACAGACAGCTATGGGAGTACAGGGCAGTCTTGTGTAGTATTCGCGTGTTTCCCGCACCCCCGCAGGCTTTCTGCTTTTTCCCATTTCCTTTCATTTGCCAGCTCTGCTGCCACATCTGCTTAGAAATCTTGAACGATGCAGTCACTTCTCAAACAAGCTCGCTTATGTGCCTCATCTACTTGGGAGTCATCAATAGATGTTAATGTACTTCGTGTAAAAAAAAAAAGAAGAAAAATTCGTTGACATTCATTTCTTGTGCTAGATTTTACTTTGATGGTCCAAAATATACTTATAACCCCCCCCCTGACAATGACCGATCGACAACTGGCCTGCTATCCAAATAACCGGTCGAAAACCGGGCAGGTGGCAACCTCAACTTTAGGACTTTAATGAAACATGAGTTTGGATGCTCTGTATTATTCTGTTCTAACATTATTTGCATGGAATATAATTTGGTTTATCTTTGACTCCATACCTAAAAATAATTCACTGCAGTTCATATATCTGTCGTTCACCACTCAGCATATTGTCATCGTGCCTTGTGCTTCTACACCCAACTAACCAGCTAGCTAGTTCGTGTTTGAGGCGTTTGAGGGAATCAAACCTGCCGTGCAATCTATGCCAATGAAAGGTTGCACAGAAGCGGGAAGGCTAAGTAGACTATGTCTTTTGATGGACAGACCAGCACATGAATCTTAAGATGTAATATTTGTAATGATAGGAATTCAAATAAAGTGCATGCTCATGCTCCAAAAGCTTCTTCTTCTTTTTTTTTTTTTTGCTGCTTTAGAGTGGACTTTTTGCTGGTCCAAAAAGTGCTTCAAAATGTGTCAGAACGATCACGTCACTGTGCAAGGATCAAAGGGTAAATTTACTCGAGCTTCCCGGTTGGTTCAATTTAATGCTACGATGCACGTCAGTTGATGTCAACAGGCAAGTGTTTATCTTTTCAGTGAATGCATAGCAGATAGCAAGACACACAAACTATACTTCGTTTCACCATAATTCAAAGCGCAGTTGAAGGATTCAACACATTCAAACACACACATATATAATAAAAGTGTGAGTCACTAGGTATTCACTGTGCTTGATTGGTTTAACAAATGATAGAACCTGTAGAAAAAGATTAGTGCCGTGACACTGTGCTTATTATGCTGTTCAATTGGTCCCATTGGCTAGTAGCATCTGCTGCTCATACTTAAAACAATGTATAGAAAGGAGCAAGGTTGGGCCAAGAGTCTCTTGAGGTTAGAGCTGCAGTACAGATGTCCAATTAGTTGTCACGTCACGTTACAGGGTATTTAGTTCTAGGCTGCATCACTCTTTCGAAGAAATCATCACTCTTGTAACATCTTTAATCATTGACCAAGATTTTTGGTAACCTAGGTTTTTCTTTTAAGGGGGCATTAAACCACTTTCTGCGATGGTCATAACTCAATCTATGGGCCCGAAGCATACTAAAAAAGAAAGAAAAAAGACATTTAGAAATTTTTGTAATGCGAAAATAGAGTGCAGCTCTTGAGGAGGACAAGGGCAGGGTATGGAGGGAAGGTATGCCTCTCCCACACGGCATAAAAGAAAGAACCCCCCCGAACACCCCCGCCACTTCCTCACACAGAGTCAAGGACCACATGGCAGTTTTGATCCAAATAAGGTTCAACACGAACAAGGAGCACTT
This sequence comes from Ixodes ricinus, assembly GCA_037355805.1. Taxonomy (NCBI): domain Eukaryota; kingdom Metazoa; phylum Arthropoda; class Arachnida; order Ixodida; family Ixodidae; genus Ixodes; species Ixodes ricinus. The sequence goes on along the minus strand of JAZHYW010042328.1, from coordinate 50,775 downwards.
CCAGTTGGCATTGTCTGGCACCCCCTCCCATATTTGGGTAGAGAACATCTTCACTTCCTTTTTGCCTCTCTTCACTTGCCTGCCCCCCAAAATATTGTGTCCCTGATTGGATGCTGCCGCTTCAAACATCTTCGAGTTGCTCCTAGTTGCTCACTTGTTTCAAGCGGGATTTGATCTCAGCAATTCGTGTCGATCTAGGGAAAGCTAGGGAACAACCCGCCAGCATCCCTAAAATTGCTGAAAAAGTTGCCTCAAAGAGAAAATGCAACATTCACGTCGCGCGAGTCGTTTGAGCGATACCGAATCGAACCATGCTTCTATTTTGGGTGAATGTCCCAAAATAAGAGCATGTTTTGGAATTGTACCTAGTTCAAAATGAGTGTAACATCGTAAATATTGCACTAATATTCTTTTTTTTTATTGGGGGTTGGTGGTGAGGGGGAGGGGGTGTGAAGTTTCTTATGTGTCATATACGTCCTATCCAAGCACTTAATAAAAAAAATAAAAAAAGTTTTTTGGGGTAGTTGAGTGTTTTCTTGAGGGCTCAGCGCGACCAGGCCCGCGCCCCTCCCCGAGCCGCCGCTCCTTTCTCGCGCAGGTGCCCTTCCCGTGGTGTGCCCCGGAGAGCCTCAAGTCGCGGCACTTCGCACGCCAGCGACACGTGGATGTTTGGGGTGACCCTGTGGGAGATGTTCAGCTTTGGCCAGGAGCCCTGGGTGGGGCTCAACGGGGCCCAGATCTTGCAGAAAATCGACCAGCTCGGGGAGCGGCTGCCGGCCCCCGAGGCCTGCCCGCCCGACATCTACCAGCTGATGCTCCACTGCTGGGCGTACGCCCCGTCAGACCGGCCCACCTTCCTCGCCCTCAAGGACTTCCTGGCCGAGGCACGGCCGCCCACCCTCAGGGTACTGCAGCGCTGCCAGGCAAGGCTCTCTCCTCTCTTCTCTTTTTCTTTGTGTAGACACTGACAAGGTGGTGAGGAAAAGCTTTGGTTGTCTCGCTTCTGGCGCAAGCTACCTACCTTCGATGGCGTCTCACGCACCTAGAACGCGCAGGCACGTCCAAAGCATCGCAGAAGGCATGGAGCACGTGCTGGACCTGGACGTCCGGCATTCGAAAGACACGTCCTGCCGTTTCGATTCTGTCGGGAACTATAGTCGGGGGGGGGGTGATTGGGGGCCAGGAGTGTTGACACGCTGCAGTGTTTGGAGATGCGGAGCGAGAGCTACGCTGCAGTGCCCAGGGATCTTGAGTCTTGTCCTCACCCCTGCGCATTTCATTCTGGAGGAGTGTCGTACCGGCATGCGGTGGTGTATCACTACTGCGTGACGGACGTCGAAGACCCCAGACTAGTAGTGGGACTTCACTGGCTGGATTTCTCGTCTATATTTGGTTATTTGGTGACGGTGTTGCCATATCCTGGCAGGCTAAACTCATGCCATTTAAATATCTTGCGACTAATTAGTAATCGGGGCCGGCCCTAGGGGTGGGCGACCTGGGCGGTCACCCTGGGCACCATAGAAAAACAAGCGCCGCCACGCCCTCTTCTAAGTTTTAGAGCGCAGCTCTTAGGTGCCCGTTTCCTGCTTGAGGGGCTTCGCCGTCGGTGTAATTGCGCGGTGCACTATGGGACGTTTCCTATGACAACGTCACACGGGACGTCACCACGCGTTGCATTATGGGTAAATTTCCCTGCTAAATTGAGTGGAAATATTTCGCCGCTAAATTTAGCAGAAAGAATTCCCTGCTAAGTTTAGTGGGGAAATTTCCCGCTAAATTTAGTGGAAAATGTTTTCTGCTAAATTTAGCGGAAAAATATTCCTGCTAAATTTAGCAGAAAATATTCCCCGCCAAAGTTAGCGGAAAAATTTCCCCATTAAATTTATCAAAAAGAAAAAAAAATTCCCTGCTAAATATAGCAGGGCATTGATCACCGAGAAAGCTTTGCAGGAGGCTTATCTCCTATTCTAAACCTGCAGATATTATAGGTAGGGTTCAGTGTTTTTTTAATAAATCCGAAAAACACCCGCCGCTAAAATTTTGGTCAATTCGGATTTATCCGATAAACTCCGAACTCTGAACACACACACACACACGCACGCACACACATGCACGCACACACATTACACGCACGCACGTGCACACGCATGCACGCACGCACGCGCGCGCACACACACACACACGCACGCACACACACACACACACACACACACACACACACAATTAATGGTTTGATCAGCGTGTAGAGGCAACGGTCCTGGGAAAGTGCCGTTACACTTTTGTTTAAAATATCGGTCAGGACAGCAGGTCATTGTACTTTTGGGTCATGACAAAAGTCACTGTTTACGTTTCCTGTTTGGGTCATACCATTTGTACTTATTTAGAGGAAGGATAGGTTGTGTTTTTGTAACAGCGAGAGCTATGGACCATAGAGATCGCATAAAGTGGAGAAGAGGGAGAGTTGGAACTTCTCTATTACATCCTTTACCACTCTACCTTACGCAGCCGCATGTTAGGTTGATGGAATAGTATGGAATGAATACAAGCAGGAGTTTATTGGTTTTAAGGTATTGACATTTATCGAAGCAACACTTGAGTGCAACTTTTCTTGTAGGACAAATTGGTATTGCCAGTAGTAATGGCACCAATGCCAAATACAACTGAAGGAAATATTAATTGATACAATCACGTTTTTTTTTTTGTCCAGCATACGTTTACACCCGGATATTATTTATTTATTTTTAATAAGAAACACTGCAAAATTAAACTCAGAATCTTGGAGAATTGTGAATCAAACAAAAATAAACTCCGATAAACTCCAAATTTTCGGCAAAAAATAAACTCCGAAAAACACCCTCAGAATTTGATGAAAAATAAACTTTGAAAAAACGTATCCCTGATTATAGGTGAAGAAATAGACATTGTGAAAGTGCTTTCTCATTTTATTTTCGCCCGCGAGTGACACTTCGTAGCAGACAAACCCAGTTCTTTGCTCACGTTGGCAGACGAACCGTTTGCTAACGAAGCTTTCCGGGAGAGTCAACTTAGATCTCGCCCTCGTTTTTGAAGCGATCTAATCCCCTTGCGTGCATCCCCAGCAGGAGGCTCCTCCACGGCTGGAGCTGGAGGTGGGGGACCTGGTGGAGGTGGTGGACGGCCGCACGGAGAACTACTGGTGGAAGGGCCAGAGCCAGCGCACCTTCCGGATAGGGGACTTCCCCGCTGCGCCTGCGAGTCCCTGTGCCGCAGGAGCCCTCGGGACATCAGCCGCCCTCTGCGCAACAGCTTCATCCATACGGGCCACGGCGACGCCAGCGGCCGCACCTGGGGCAGCCCGGCTTTCATCGACGACATGTACCTGCGCAACCCGATGGAGCCGCCCGACGTGCTGGGGCTGCCGCCGGAGCCGCCCGCCCTCTCCGCCCGCCTGCAGGAGCTCGCCCGCCGCTCCCAGCACCACAACCCCATCGCCAAGAAGACCACCGTCATCCGCCAGTACGGCTACAACCGATTTGTTGACGAAAGGTGTGACCCGGAGGAGCGTGTACGCCGCCCCGCGACGCTCGCCCCTCTTCCGACATTGCCCGGTCGGAGAGGCCCCGTCGGCCTTTGTGCCAAGCCCCGTGAAGGAGGGGGTGCTGATCGACTTTACCAGTGACGTAGACACCACCCTGCAGCGGGTGCCGACGAGCGATGGTCTCGGCGCCCCGAGACTCCGAGGGAGTCGATAGTGACATACTACAACGTCTCCTCGACCACGGCGGAACGCTCCTACTGCAACGTCTCTTCCCTGGAGACGGTGCCGGGCTGCTGCGACGAGCGGACGGCAGACCGGTACTACTCGTTCGTGGCAGACGACGTCTCCGGGGGCTACGGGAACCTGACACGGGTCAGCAGCTGCCCCTCGCTCAGCGTGGACGACCTGCTCTCTTCCACTCCCCCGCCGCTGCCGCCCCGTCGCGGCAGACAACGGAGGCGTTCGACTGGCTCGACTGCAAGATGGACCAGATGCGGCTCGGCTCCGAGAACCGCGTCGACGGGCGAGCCACGCTGTCGCCGTCGATGACGTCTCCGCGACCGTGCAAGAACCTCGACCGGCATCCGAAGTTGGGGCAGTACACCCAGCACGGGTCGACGGACGTGCCGCTGCTGAGGCCTCCGCCGCAGACGAAGAAGCAGACGGGGCATCACTTCCCCAACGACATCCGAGTGACTGGGGTCGACCTGCTGCAGCAGTCGCCGCCGCCGCCCGCGCCGGCGCTCGCTCAGGTGGGGTGCGGACCGAGACGGACGTGACCCTCCCCCCGCCTATGCCACCGCCCAAACCCGCGTTGCTCGGACGAACTACGGGCGGACGCTAATTTAGTGATAGGTGAAATGCTACGGCCTCGTTTGGGTGCCCACTCAATGCCTTTTACAATTTCTTGATGCAACGTGATTTGGCGAACGGGAGAATGTGCCGCCTGGTTTGCAGGTTTGTGAGAGAGAGTGCAGGGTGCTTGTAAATGGAGGCTCCGCGAGATTCGCTACTTGAGAGAGGGAGAGTGATGAAATGTTTTTGTTTGTTGAGTCTCTTTCATGTTTGTTTGTTTATTTATTATCTTCCCAACATTCGAACGAAGATAGTTTCCCAAGTTGGGAAGAGTGTACTCAATGGGCGCACACTTTTTACCTGGTTTTCATACCTCTCATTTTTAAAAAAAATAATATACAGCAAGGAACACAAATTGCTACGGTGCGCAAGTAAATCTGTGAAGGACAAAAAGCGACAGGTGGGTGTCCGTGCGGGGATTGCACCGAATCAACTGCCTCGACGGTATACCTAGATTAGCCATATGCTGAAAGCATGGTCACATCGTTAATTTGTGATCCTTCTTATTTTGTGTTGTTTGTTCACACTTGATTTTTGGATCTGAATAGAAATTGAAACTGAAGCTTACAAATCTGAAAAGATTTGTGTTGTTTCAAAACACAAGTTCTTCAAAAAGTAGCGTAGAGCATGGCACATGGTAGCTGTTCACTTTTGTTCTATGAAAGTATCCTTTGAAATGCTCAGTTTGGAATTGTCTCTTTTAATGGGTCATTAGTCAATAAAGCAGAACTTGTTCTCAATCCTGGAACCCTTTGTCTTTTTTTTTTTTTTTTACTTTTTGACAGTGATAAGAAGGGCTCCTCTTTGTTGGCGTATTATCTTTTCTCGAATTTAGAGGTGGTTTTTTAGGGGTTTAGTTTTTCCCACAGATTCAGGGTTATTTCGGTGTGGCGTAAAAATCGCCGTTTATTGGGACCTAATTTGAAGAAAATTGGCTCGTGTTTCCTCAGCCTCAGGAGAACATGCGTGTGACCCCAATACTTTGGAAAACGTTCTGGAACCTATAAGAGAAGGAAATGGGACAATGGGCATGGTTCCCGAAGAAGAGGGAGGCTTGCAGTCAGTTCAGTCAGGGCTGTAATCCGGATGAACATGAAATAAAGCTGTCGATAAAGATTCTTGCTGTGAAGTCTGGGGTGCTTTTATTTGAGGACGGCTCCGATTCGGGGTCTCTCGGTTTTTCTCGATTTTGATCAAATTGGCTCGGGGGCTACTCTTCGGGGTTTATCGGTATTTATTGAAAACAAGGAACCCTAGTGATAATCTGTGACCTCTACGAGCATACATTCTTGGTTGCAGAAAGTTTAGCCTGATGACAATATAAACCAGTAAACAACATTGACAATTTTTACTCGTTAATTACCTGGACCACTATACATTGACTCGTGGTACAGTGTACTGAAATCACGGGTGAGCTTTCTTTAAAGGGAAATACTGGTCAATATTTTTTAAGTTTGGGAGTACGACTATTTCCACCTCATTCAATGTCCCTGAATTGTGTGTAGTTTCATACGGCAAAACCGAAACTATCTGCTAGAGAGGGATTGCAACACTGATCATCAGCTGTACGGCCGCGACAGGATGTCACCGTGGTGCTGCGGTGCACGGTACAGCTTGCAGAATCAACCGCAGCACCACCGCGACGTGACTTTGCGGGGGTGCTGCGGTACGCGTTGCCCAGTGTTGCTTTACTAAAGCTAAACCGCTTACTACCCGCTAAATAGCAGCTGGTCGCATCTGTAAAATCGGTTTAGTGGAGTACAGCTTCAATTTGACGTAAAATTTCGGCTGTGGTCATGTTTCGTGCCACTAAAGCATAACCAGTCATTTGTTTTGCTTCCGTTTCCGACCAGAGTTGCCCTTTAAAGGCAGTTTGCACATCTGCTCTCACTCCTATAGAGAGCCAAACATTGTTAGATGCGGATGAATCCTTGTAAACTTGCATAAGGTGGCAAAATTTCCTGTGAACCATCCTTTAACTGTAGACGTCGATTTGCCTTTCTTTAGTTTGCGTCCTCGTGTTGCTATACGAAACTTCCTAGCAGTACGAAAAGATTCCCAAGATGCATCTAGTGAAACGGGCATTGTGTTTCGATTCAATTTCCAAGTGTCGGACAGATGAGGAAAAGCGTAGTGCGACAAGATCTCGGGCTTTATGCCGTGGCCATATTTTCCAGCATTGAATCTGACTGCAGTTTTCAGATCTTTAGAAGACGATACAGTGAGGCATGTAATGCAGCGGAAGCCACATAGCCATTTTTCCCACCATTCGGTTTTACCTACCTTTGATGCCTTGCACATTGATGTGAACTTTCCTTCCTTAGCTAAGTGAAGTGGCCAGCTGTGTTTGCCCTCTGTGTCAGCCGTTATGATCTCAATTTTCGACATGCTCTTTCAGTTATCGTGCTCAGATACAAGAGTGAAATTTTTTAAGTACTGTAATAAATTTAAATTTAGGTATGTAGAAAGACATTACTTGCTCAAGACGTACAGGACCTGCAAATACTAAACAAAATCTCTTAGTCATAAACATTGGGCAGTTTCTTTGCCCGAGAAATTACACTGTCTTGAAGTTCAGTTTGGGCCCTTCGTCTTTGCGGCTGGCCAGGGCAGTACCACTTAGTTGATCTTTTTAGGCAATAACCTTCAATAGAAATTTTTGGTAATGAATCGGTTCTGCAACTCTTGCAACAACTTTCATAGAGTGCAAGCTCATGTAGCTTCAGGTATTAGTTACAATGTTCCAGGGAGTACCCCCGCTTGCACTGTTTCTATTCTAATCAAACTTTTGCTCTACCAGCCACCGTGGAGCACAAAGAATTTGTACCGGCAGTTCGGTTTATGTTGTGCAGAATGTGCAGGATTTCTTCCCCCCCCCAAATTTACAGGTTTTTTTCCACCAAAAAAATAAACTATACGTCGCCGAACACTCATTCTCCGCCCACAGGTAGCACTAGCGGTTGGAACCAGTTGCCAAAGTTTCAGAACAAATCTTTATCTCGTTCAAAAGCTATAAGTGATTTTCTGAAATTTTCAATGGGAAATCGGCGGCCGACGGAGCTCTCGAGTAAATTGAGTGAACGACGCCAGTTACTGAAAACGGGCAAAAACGGGCTCCATTTTCCCATTAAAATTTTCTGAATTTAACATAACTTTTGATTGAAATAACGGTTAGTTACAAAACTTTGGCATTCGGTTCGAACCGCTAGCTCTACATTTGAGCGGAGAGTGAGCATTCGGGAATGCATAGTTTATTTCTGTGGCGAAGAAAACGCTGTAAATTTTTTGGGGGCATGCCATAATTTAAAAAGCAGACGAACGTGAAGGAAAAAGGGAACCGCCCCTCGATTTCTCCTTTCCCTCCCGTAAGGGAGGAAACCCCTTCTTTCTGCGGGAGGTAGCTCCCAGACCTGCTTGTCCCGTGCCCCAGGTGCGGCCCTTCCTGGTGAGCCCGGCTGTTGTGCCCCCTGCTGGTCGTGCCGCGAGAAGGAGGAGGACATTCTGGAGCCCGTGCTGCTGCCGGCCGTGCGGGACCCCCACGCGCTGGCAGTGGCTGCCCTGCGCGATCGCCTGCCTGGCACCAGTGACCGAGAGTGCCGGCACGCCCTGGCGGCGGCAGGCGGCAACGTGGACTTGGCGCTGCACCACATCCAGCTGGCGCACCTGCAGGTGCTGGGCATTGCCGGTCGCGGAGAGTGCGAGGCCGCCCTCAGGGCCTTCAGCTGGGACGTCGACCAGGCCGCTTCACACCTACTGGACACCCGGCCATCCCAGTGAGGGTGGCGCCGCGCTCTTGGGGCACTTGGGGTGCCTCGGTGTTGCCAGACTAGCGGTCCTCCCACAGTGGGGACGACTCCCTCGTCTGCCAGCGGAGCTGCCATCTTGCCTCCCAATCATATGTAGCCGTTTATGTGGTCCTTCCAGAGTGGGGACAACTCTGTTGTCCACAAGTGGAGCCGCCATCTTGCCTCCCACTCATATGCAGCCATTTATTAGCTCCCCCACAGTGGGGACAACTTAGTCGTGTGCTAGTCACTGACAAGGTGAGACTGGCAGGGAGGAGCTTCAGTTGTCAGTGCGAGCTGCGTACCTTCACTAACGCTTCAACACCTCATGCGCCTCGAAGGCACATGCGCAGCCAAAGCACAGTGGAGAGCATTGAGCATGTACTGGAGGCTGGACATTCCAAACACACGCCCTACTGTTCTCATCCTGTCAGTGATTATAGCGGAGCCGCCAATGATTTCCCTTTACACCACCCCTTGTTTTTTTTAAAGCACCCCCTTCATTTGCAACGACTCCTCTATTCTAAATGGGGGGGGGGGGCCCTAAAAATTTAGACCCCCCCCCCCTCCAATTTGAATTCCTGGGGAAAACCCTGGGAGCCGCAATCCTGTCTCCCACTCATACGTAACTGTTTATGAGTTGTCTACAGAGTTATTGAGCCCTACCACTTGCGAAATAATGCGTGATAACTTTGAAGACATGTAACGTTCCGCATTCTGTTAAGTATGCGTTTGTTTTTAGCGTTGCGTCTAACGATAATGCGACAACGTTCTGCGAACGACTGCATTTGCGACGCTTCATTACATTACCGAGTCAAGGAAGCCTCTACCCGGAATAATTTATCGCAATCTCAATGAGTACTTTCTAATTCTGCATTTTCATGGGCGCACGTCAATCCACCAATCTCGCATAATTAAGGTCGACGCACTGCGGGAGGCAAAGTGATGGGCACGACCGGAAAGGCGGCACTTGTTCTCTCAAAGGATGTCGCCACTCTAGCGAGGCACCGCCAGCAAACAACATTGAGGCACTCTAGTGGCGATTTTTGCTCGCGGCGGGCCAGTTTGAGGAAGAAAGTGAGCCGGTGCTCAAACTCAGCGGTACTCCAGGTTTTTATTTATTTAAGTGTTTGTCGCATGAGATCTGCGCTCCCCCGATAGTCTCGATTTGCTGTTGGTTGTTGCTGTAAGTTCCTGTTTGTGTAGAGCAATGTGCCCCGAGTGCCTGCATCTGGTAAATGTATTCTGAGGACACGTGCTGGAAAGAATCCGGGTAGAAAGTCCACAAATAGGAAGACGGGCTATGGCTTTGCACCGCGTTTTTTGTAAACGAGTTTCACGGTTCAATATGTTTCCTCCTGGTTACTCTCTACGTACTGCAGAAATGAAGTTGTAGCCAATGGAATGCTTGCGGATGACCGCAGGAAGGAATCGCCTTCCTGTAAAGATAGTTTTGAGAAATTAATATGGACTTTTATTTAATTCACTGAGCATTTCATATAAGGTGGCTTGTAGCCAAAGACAAGGAGAGGAAAGCATTTGTCAATTCCTCATATCTGTTTTAAGAGCGGGAAAGTTGTTTTTAGAATGAAGCACGCAAAAAAGTCACTACGTGCATGTGGTTTCAACCACTTCACGTCTAGATGGGTCGCCAAAGATTATCAGTTGTAGTAAGGGAATGTTCCGAGTGACTACAGCAGGAACATATTTAATATAATTTTGTGTCACCTCCTTTCGTCCTGCCCCTTAACAATAGCTTGTTTAAACCTTTGAACAAAAATTTTGGCTAAGCTCTAGCTAGCACAAAGCTGTGATTGAGGCACGAAAGTTTTACGTTTTTATGCTGATAACGATTCTGTCAGTGAATTTTTCTTGAGCTAAATATTGTCTCCCTTGCCACTTTCTTTCTCAGATGCTCTTGGCTAGAATCTCATGTAACATTATTTATGGTTTACAGTAGGCAACAATATTTATCACATACTTTGTTTAGAACATTTGTTAGCCCATGGTAAAACAATAATGTAAGTGTCTTTTTTTTAAAAGCATTTTTTTTGTAAAATGCACACATCATACAGCTTAGATTACAGTAATAATTGACGTCAAACTCTTGAGACTTTAGTCCTTTGTTGAGGATGGCTGTAGACACCGAAGGCTGTGGTCCAACCTTGCAGCCTCGGAACTAAAATACAGCTTCTCTTAATGGCCAGTGTTCGAAAGCAAAAAAAAAAATAACACTGCTGTGTTGCCTGCTGCATCAACTATGCAGACTTGTCTAATGCCTCAGCTAATACGATCATCAGCACTTCCTTAAAACATAAAATTCCAGGGGAGGGCGCAGTTTTGAGCTAACTACTTGGTAATGGTCGTGTAGCTATTCTGATCATTGCAGTTGTATGTCGCCTAGTTTTTCTTGAGTACTTGAAGATGCTACGATGGTTGCATGAAAACAGGTCACATGGTGTTTGGTTCTTTGTTGTTTTGTTGAAGTGCTACCAGCTCTGTAGTACCTCTTGTATTATTTGAAACTATAAAGAGTCTAACATAAATATGGGTGCCGTGCGTGTCATGCTATTGTACAGCAGGGATGTAAATATTAGTGAGTGCCTGACAGACACACAAACAGTACCTAGTAAGCACCCCTGGAACCACTGCTGCAAGAGTAGTGTGCACAAAACATCCCGCGGGTTTCTCTTTTAAACTGAACAGCGGCAAACGACGGCGCTGGTTTTGCCTCCTTGGTACCTGTAAGTCATCCCTGTTAGATGCCATTTCTGTACATTTTCTCGGGATCAGCCTTCTGTCCTCCGTCTGTTTCACCTTACGATCGACCGCAGCGGACACTACGAGTCATTCCAGCGAATCCAGCGCTGCGAACGTATCTCGTGACTACGCGCCCCGCATGTTGCAGCGCTCCTCTCACTTGACACTTGCATGGCACGATATTGGCTTCGATTGCTCGTAGCGTCCTCTGCAGTCCATCGTGAGGTGTCTAGAAAGCAACAGCTGTCAGCTAGAAACAATTTTTGGGGCTGACGTAGGCACAAGCGCCACAGTCTACCCAGCAGTCACAAATCACAGTGTCAGGCAGGCAGAGAAAGCACTGCTGTTTAGCCACTGTTCCGGCGGGAAGGCGGAAACCCTTCAGACTTTCTGTTCCTTCTTGTAATACATAGTTGTAGGGGGCAGCCATAAAATGTTAAATGTGTTTCAGCTAGTTAGTGTACGCTTGATATTCTTCGTATCTTTCGACGGCTGTTCAATTTCGAGTCATGAAGTCGTCGAATCTCAGCTTGCAGCTACTACAATCATTGCAAAATCTGTGTCGGTGGTGATGGGACCCGGTGCTAGCTTTAGTCTTGTTCCATAATGCTTGCCTGAAACCCAGATGTGGGATGAGCTTCACCTCCTACTTTACGTGGCAGGTTCCCCGGCACTTTGATTGGTGTTTGGGGGCTGCACCACTTGGTACGTTAAACTTCTATTTCTGGTGGAGCCTGGAAGGAAATGGTTGCTTCTCTTGCTAGCTCTGTTTTCATAGGACCCATTCCTTGTAATACTTAAAAAAAGTGCAACGAGACACGGACAAGGAAGATAGTGAGGGACACAGCACTAACTTACAACTGAACTTTACTTTTGTAGTCACCTTGTATATATACCTGGTGCCAACAAAAAAACAGGCCAATGAAGAAACACAGACACCGTTGAGAGGCTAAAATATTGTTATATCACTCATCAACAGCAGCACAAACTGCCCACCTTCGGTCAAGCGGTGCTTTTCTTTTTCCTTTTGAACATTGGCCAATAAAAAACACTAAACCTAGGGAAAAATATTTTTTTTTCTACCTTATTAAGACAGGCTTGTCTCAAAATAAGTGATTGTCGAAAGAAAAAAAAAATTTTGCCCAATATTTATGCTACAATATGATGAGAGATAAAACAATATTTTTGCCTATTAATGGTGTATATCTGTGTTTCTTCATTGGCTTGTTTTTTGTTCACAGTGGGTATACATGTAGTAGGTGACTACAGAAATGAAGTTAAGTTGTAAGTTAGTGCTGTGTCTCGGTCTATCTTCCTTGTCCATGTCTTGTTGCACGTTTTTACATATTATGAATCATCAACTGGCTCAACTTTCCACCCTCGCCATTCTTTGTCCCAAGTTTATGTGAACTGTTTACTTGTGCTTGAGGATGTTTTTGCTTGACATTCTCTAAGCTGTCAGGCCACATCCTACTATATGTCTAATCAAAATGATCTATTACCAAAGTTTACCTTTTCACCATAAAGAAGAGAAGATCAGAGGATAAAAACAGAGAGGCAATGCAGAGAGGTTAACCAAGGCAGCATGCCCCAGTTGGCATGCTGCCTTGGTTAACATGCTACGGAAAGAGTTCTTGTGAAAAGTGGATGACAGCTTATAGGCAAAGCATTTGAGCATACCCAGCTTATAAAGCTAGTGCCGTTTCAGTTTCCTTTAAAACAGATACATAGTTGCACTTATGTTGAAATGAAGTTTAGAGTATTTGCATACAGGATGCGATTGAAGGTGATCTTCTGTATAATATATGAGCACAAAAATGTTTGTTTTCTAGTGTAAATGGTTGACCATTCTGCGATGCTCCGTTTGAAGTGTGCCAAATCTCATTCACATGAAATCTCAAGTGTGTGTTTATGGTACTTGCTGTAACTATAAATGTAGCATGTTAAGATGTCTGTTGCAAGGTCTCTGAACCGTGAATGGCCTTATATATAAATGTGGAAGAAATGCTGCAGATATTTACATGCATTTATGGTAGTTTGTCGTAGACCGGCCAGTCATTAACTGCATTTGTATTTATTCCCGAATAGGTGGCAAGTTGGGAAAGAGTACTGAAAATACTTTATTACATGTTGCTTGCTTGATTCTGTTTCTTACAAAATATACAAAGCTGTTAGAGGTACTGTCATAAGCACATAGATGTACCCACATTGCATTTGTGTGAGCTCACTTTCGTGCCAGCACCTTTTATAGCAATGCGTATTATGTATGACAGTGTGTACAGCAGCCCTGCTAGGGCTTTCTATTAGACACTTGCACGCTTCAGCAAGTCATTGAAAAAGTTATAATTTTGTTATATCCTTGGGTTTACAGTAATTAAAGACAAAAGTGCCACTTTATGGTCCCTTCAAACTTTTTATGAACAAACTTAACTGAAACAAAAAGAAATACTTAATTGCTGGAAATGGGCACATCAGTTAATTTAGGTAACTGGATTACAAAATAATAATACAAACCGAAGATGTGCCATGCATTGTCTAGACATTTCTTTTTAGTCAGCCCGAACTTGCAGAAATGAAAGAAGAAAGGACGGAACAGAACAAAACAGCTGACTAACAGCTTTGCTTTCTTCTTCATATGTGTAATTGTCTTTTCAGAGGCTGTTCACATTCGTTTCTGTAAATTCAAGCCCTTCAGCAATATGCACCGACTAGCTCAACTAAAGCCTGTATCCAAATTTATTCTTATTTTTTTCTAATCCAGTAATTGAAAATTGTACATATTCTCATACCGGTGAGGATTGTATGTGGGTCTGGACATTTTATCGAACACTATTTCATCAAAGCTGTTTTATCGAACACCGTTTTATCGAATGCCATTTTATGGTACTATGCCGTTTTGTCGAACACCACCTACTTGAGCAGCAGGAATTCCATATCTAGAAAATAGGTTTTTTTTAGCACTGGGAGGATAGCAGTGTTATAATTCTCATTATAACATATAAACTTTCTTTTTCTAGTTGAGTATGGCAACTACAGTAATAAGAAACTTCTTTTTTTGTTTCCATTATTTTTGCTAGTAAATTATGACTTGTTAATGTGGCCAGTAAGAAACGGGAACACTGACTTTTTCTTAGCCTGATCATCGGGTGCAGTGACGAACGCACGTCCGTTCAAGGGCATATCTTTGTCCTTGAAGACACGTATTTTGCTTCAAGACGAAGCCGTCCTTGAGGCAATGACCAGTCTCCACGTTGCATGACACACAAAAAAAATATAGACTTCCCCTCTTTGTCAATTTATTGTAACCGACAGAACCGTGGACCCTCCGGATTTTCTACGTACAGTATGCTTCCCCAGGGTAGAATGAAAACATAGGTAAACAGACAAATACAAAATAAAGAAGGCACGGCAGAGAATAGCTGTTTCCCTTTTCAGAAAGTGCCTCTCATGCGAGAAAGAAAAGTGGGATGAAGTGGGAAAAAAGAGTGTGGTGGAGAACCTCGCCAGAAAAGAATAAGTCACATATCCACTCAAGTTTTGATATTCTAGCTACCTCCATGTTTCAGTAACCAACATTCAGGTCCAAAACTTGATCGGGGTAGTAATTCTATATCTGGTGATTCGAGAGCAGCATTAAAACTATATTAAAAGCGATAGTAAAACATCTAAAAAGTACTGTAATGCTCAAAAATTCAGTAAAGCGGAATTTGATAAAGCGGCGTCAAGCGATTCAATGAAACGGCATTCAATGAAATGTCCACTTATTAGAAGAAAGGCTGGTCGATGAAATTATGAGAACTGTGTTAGTGTTCTTTTGGGAAGATTTTGTTGTGTTTACATTTTGTTTGTAGTTTGAATGTCTGTGTGTTCATTGTGATAAAGGAGTTACATTTTCTGTTCTAATTTATAACATATATTGATTGCTATGGTTTGTTTCCCCTAGAATCGTATTTACATTTGCAGAGGGGCTTTGTACTTCAGATTATACTCACATATCAAGTTTATTTCGTATGCCTCGGGCAATGGCGTAATGGTGCTCTTTAGAAACAATATGGCTTGCATCTGTCTATATTTTTATTTAAAGATAATTGTTTTTAGTTCTATGCTTAATGAAAAGCACCCAGTTTTGAGTATTTATAGTTGTAGTTGTTTTACATGTAGTCACATTAATTACATGTAAGAAAATTCACTCTCGAGATCAAAAGTCCTCCTTTTAGGAGTCTTTACTAGCATATGGCAGTCTCGATAAACTGTCGTATTTGTGTTTGTTAAAACTGTGAGCAGCTTTTGTTGAATAAAAGAAGAACAAAAACAAAAAAATGTAATTCTGCATTTGGAAACTGTGAGACCTTAGAAGCTGCTTGCCATTCTTGTATTTTATTTGTTTCTTTTGGGGTGCCTCTAGACAGCCCGTAGGCCTACATCCTTTGTCAAAAATATGCGTTCTAACGTAAACATAAGACAGAAAAGTATGCGCTGTTAATGAAGCACAAAAAATGTTATAAAAAATATCTAACATTAATGTAAAAAAGAGAGAAAGATACAGGAGATATCTTATTTCAAATAAAAAAAAGTAATTCACTCAAAGAATTACCGTAAAATCCCGAGAGATTCCCCACCCCCGTAACATAGCCCACCCCTATTTTTGGCTTGATTTGCTATATCTTTTTTAAACACCAAAAGATAGCCCACTCCTAGTAATAGTAGTGCTGGGATCAATGATGGTCTCGGCGTAAATGGGGCTAGTTAGCTATAGTGGATATAGCGAACGTTGCTGACTGGGAAGTACAGTCATCTTTGCTTCGTTGCCCCTCACCACCATGACAAGCTTGGAAAGGACACGACCTAAAAATAGCAATTTTTTTAAACTTCTTGATTGTACACTGAAAGTTAGCCCACTCCATATTTTCACCCGATTTGCTCTCGATGTTAGATGGGCTTTTTCTCAGGATTTTACGGTAAGTTTAAGCAGTAATTGCATACTAAAATTTCACTTGTGAAACCTCGGACGAGTGTACCACTTTCGACCCAGGTATGCGAGGTCTGTACATACTTTGTAGAGGAGCCGAGACCACAAACAAGAAGTAGGCCAAACTTTGTCAAAAGCATGTGATGACTTATGGGCCGGGTGTTTAATTCAACTCTAAGCAATTACAGAAAAAAAAAATTGATTGGAATTAGGGATTGGTGTTGAAGAATTTAGATTGGAAATAATATCTTGAATCGGGCAGATAAAATTCCGAAGCTTGGTTAATTCCATCTTTGGCAGGTGAAAACGCTGGAAGTTGGAAGGTAAGGGTATAGTCAATATAATTAGCGGACTTGCATTCAGTAATATTTTAAATATTTTTCAGCTGAAAAAAAAAATAATAGGAGATTTGTGCATGGTGACCGAATATTTGCTTGCAAGTGCACGCTTTCGCGCCGAGTCATCAGAGTTTATGATAAACGAAATAAAAACGGCGCAAGATTGAACACAAGGTTGGGCAAGAGAAAACGCAGATAAACAGCGCTGTCCTTGTCCTTGTCTATTCTGTTCATTTTTAAAGCGAAGAATTATGGCTAGGGTTCCGTGGATTTTTCGTGTGTGTCAATTCTCAGGTACCGAATTTGATGCAAAATCGCTTCATTCTATGCAAAAGCTATATATATACGTCTCATCACTTGGATATGCATTTTCGGTAGATTAGTTATCAATGGCAGTGGCAGATTTACAGGTCAGGCCAGGGAGGAGCGGTAGGCATTCGGCTGGTGGAGGGGTGGGAGTCTGCTGAGATATGACATTACGGTCGAAACATTGCCCAGATCTATTTTGTTGACCCAATATTTGCTATGTCACCAAAATCGAAACTTGTGGATTTTATTAAAACAAAGTTGACCTTGGGGAGCTTAAGGGAGGGGGGGCCTCCCCTTAAATCTGCTCCTGTATTAATGCTGAGAGAAAGTCGTCTGCTTCTAGCGCAGGAGTTGCGGTGACGTCGGAACGTCCCCGAGCTCTGATTCGCTTTGGTTGAAAGGATAGGGGGTAGACCTCAGTAATAGATTCCTTGAGGTCTACCCACTTTTTTTTGCAACCCCTGCAAAGGAAGCAGACAAACTTGCTCTCCGTGGCACCATTTTCAATATCGGTAGACTCTCGGGTATTACACTAAGATTAAACGGCACACAAAACGTCTGAGGAAGAGAAAAGGACACTATAGAACGAAAGATCGCTGGTCTCCTCCTTTGATGTTTTGTGCGCTGTTTAATCTTAGTGATGTACCAACTAGCTCAAATTACCACTAGACTCTCAGGTAGAAAATAAAGGCTTCTCAAAGATGTGCCGCTGTGCGACCCGCGTCGGCCAAGTCTACGCTCGCACCATCCTCTCTTTGTTGTCGTTCCAAGTGCTTGCCCTAGTTTCCTTTCCTTCCGCCCATCCGGGGTGGCAGTCCCGTCGCGCGTGTCTACTTTCCGCCGGGTGGCGGTCCCGTCGCGCGTGTCGTTTCCACCGGCTCCTCGGGGCGGGTCTGTGTCGTACGCTAAACAACTTCGCTGGTCATTCACCTTGACAGAGTGAAAGGGCTCATGATTTTGCGCTGTTTTTATGTACGTGCACTTTGTAAAAAATATTTCATAAAATGAGGATCAAATTAAAATATTTTACTTAAATAGTCCGAACTCAGTGCCTATCTGAACGTAAAATTTATACACGGCGCACCTTGACAAATGTCTGCTTGCTCCGCGTCATATCTGTAAACCTAGGATCTACAAAAATTACAAACGACCACAAACTATGCCGCGATTGACGGCGGTATTTACTGCGTTGTGGAAAGGCATGTTGAGGCTACCGCTCTAAAAATAAATAAATATTAAATAAAACATTTAAGGCTTAAAAGACGCAAACAGAACGGACAAAGACACGAAGACGCGTTTTAAACCTTTTAATTAACATGGAACAACTAGCCCAACCCCAAGTTTTAATAATCTCTCTAAAATACAACTGTTACCTCCCTTTCTCTCTCTTTCCCTCAAGTTTTAATTTTCAACTTTTCGGGCACGATCAAGGGCTTTTCTACGCGCTCTTTTCTGACCAGTTTCGTTATCACAACGCAGCATCATCTTTTTTATAAGATTCAACAATTTCTATGATTCATGTGTTATTTCGTAGTAACTAGTGTAGCAACTGACACTAGAATAGCCCTGTACTCATTATAAACTCCTTGCCTGCATCCCTGCAGTACGCTTGATGAGCCTGCATCGCCTAAACTTTCTTCACCGCACCCAAGACACCGTCGTTAAGAAATCCCCGAATAGGCGCGGCTCGTTGGTCTAGGGGTATGATTCTCGCTTCGGGTGCGAGAGGTCCCGGGTTCAAATCCCGGACGAGCCCAAATATTTTTTTACTTTCTTTTTTAGCTTTTTATTAAAAGGTTTCACGTGAAGCATTTTAATGTTTCACGTGTTATTTCACCCGATTTCCAGAGAAGCTGCATTATCGATTCATTATAAATCTGCTGCCAAGATCAGTCTGAATAAAGCGCGCAGTCTCGCGGGAATCGCGCTGAATATCGTGCAACTGACTGAATATTTTCAACTTTGTTGAAAATATTGGTATATTGAAGATATTGCTAAAAAAGATTACCATAAAAAAATCATGAGCCATTCCACACTGTGAAGGTGGATGACCAGCGAAGCTGTTTAGCACATGACGGCACAGAGGGGGGATCGGTGGCCGAGTGGGCCAAAGCGCACACCCAGCTCGACGCGCGTGGAGCGAAAGCTCGCGCTGCAGAACCCAGGGATCCTGGGTTCGAGCCTCACCCCTGCCCGTTTCGATCTGGATGAGACTCGTACCGGCGTGCGGTCGTGTATCACTACTGCGTGGTGCACGTTAAGCCCGGTTCACACAGTTGCGTTTGACTGCGTTTGACTGCGTTGCGGCAGCGAGACACCAGGACATCCCTGCTGCTTATATCGCGTGCCAAGATGATTCCTTGAATTGGATCCCACGCTTCATACGAAGCACAGATGTGCCGGTGACCCGCTTTCGGTTCTCGCCGCAACGCAGTCAAACGCAGTTAAACGCAAGTGTCTGAACCGGCCTTTAAAGACCCCAGGCTAGCGGTTGTACCGCACTGGCTAAATTGCTCATCTACAGCGAGTGACTCGTCGCAACTTTAAATGGCTGACCAACTACACGCTGTATAAATATCCCCACAACCCAATTTTTGACGGCACAGACGTGACACAGAATTTTGAGCAAAGGTACGAGCCAGCCGCCCCGAGGAGCCGAAGAAAACGAGACGCGCACGACGGGACCGCCACCCTGCTGACCCTGCGTTATAACGACGCCACCCCGGAAGAGCAGAAGGAAACTAGACACGCAAGCGCTTGGAACGACGACAAAGAGTGGGCGGTGCGAGTTTTTGTTGACGCACATGAAAAATCCACAGAACCCTAACCATTAACAACTTCGCTGTAAAAAAAAAAAAAAAAAAAAAGAAAAAAAAGGTTTTGGGAAGTTTCGGTTTGACAAGGCATGGGAACTAGCTGGGAGTTTTCGTGGAACAATGTTTTGGATGGGGCTCCCAGATATGTTTCAAGACGTCTCGTAGACCATGTATAACTGAGCTAAAAAATACGTGCAAAGACTTCAAAATTCTAAAATACCATGTAGCAAAATAAAGTCTTTAAAGGGATACTACAACGAAATTTCAGCGCTCATTTTTTGGTCTATATGTGTTCAAAAGAGCAGTATCACATGGAACATACCAATATCTTGTTAAGAAAGTCTCGAAAAGGAATTTTAAAACGAATTAAACGATTAGCAAAGAGCACCTGGTGGATGTCGCTAACGCCTCGTTTGTAATGCTCGTCTAGGAACCTTGACAGCTAGTGACGTAGGTCGTCTCGCCTCCGGCCACGACGAGAGAAGGGGGAAGGAGAAACTCCCCTCTTCCCGAGAATCCCTTTTGTGTGTCGCAGAAGTCGCTATTGTCCCCCTACAAGATTATAGAAGATTAACCCGTCACTCAAGATTCGTACAAAAGCAGCCGCTTCGGTGGCTGGAACGACTAGGCCATCCTATCGACGTCAGCCTCGCCGTAGCTTTGCTCGTCTTGAGACGACCTACGTCAGGATTGCGTTGGATGTCACGTGCTCTAAGCTGGGCCTTCTCCGAGCGCTTGCCAGAGTGGACCGTTTATAACGAAAAATACAGCCACCAGGATCAAAATACAAACGTGCGATTGTCATTTACGGATATTGTGGATCATATTCAACCTATTTTTGAACACGACGGGAATATTTCAAATTTCGTTGAAGTATCCCTTTAAAGCACTTGCAAGACATCATAACTATATATTTATATATATATATATATATATATATTTACAAGTGTAGACCAGGAAACTGCTGCAAAATATCTAAGGGTTTCACGGGAGTCTTATAGACCATTCACGAGTGCAGATTTTTCTCCCGGGGTCATCTTTTAGGTTCTTTTTACATAAAGTGACCATATTCCTCGGGCCCCAAAGCGGGATGGGTATTGGAGGAAGAAAACTTCAAATTCCAGTAACAAATCATACCTTTTCATTACTTTGTTAACACCGTGCTCAATTTTTTCCCTTGCAATTTGCATACTCTTTGGCATACAAATCTAGCCCCACCCCTGCCCGTTTCGATCTGGATGAGCATTGTACCGGCATGCGGTCGTGTATCACTACTGTGTGGTGCACGTTAAAGACCCCAGGCTAGCGGTTGTACTGCACTGGCTAAATTGCTCATCTACAGTGAGTGACTCGTCGCACTTTAAATGGCTGACCAACTACACGCTGTATAAATATCCCCACAACCCCAACCCATACAAATCTAATACATTCGGTTGGGATATTTCTTCAGTGCTGTCGAGACCGGTTATAACGAAGTCAACGGGAATCGGAAATCCCTTCGCTATATCCGCTATTTCGTTATAACTGGTCTCGACAGTGTATTAATGTATCTACTTTTGTAGAAACTATAGTCCACAGTCTGTTCGCACATCATACGCGAATTAACCTTCAGCATCATCTTTGACAAGCATGCATTTTTTTTAATTGAACAGAGAAAGCACTTTTTCACTATAGCGATACTTTCGTTTAACTGTGTATTTTATCTACTCGCGATTCCAGAGAGTTTAACCTAGACAAAACACCGTCCCACGAGTACACTGGTGGGACAGCGCGGGACCGCGGCTAGGAAAAGCGGGACTTATCCCACCAAAATCAGGACGTCCGGTCATTTTATTTTTACATCGCCTCCGACATTTCTGGTAAGTAAAGATGTCTCATACCTGCACATGCCCGATTCAGTGTGCTCATCCCAGGTGAAAATCAGTCCACTTCCAGCTGGATTATGGAACTGGAAATGAGGCAGTCCAGCTGGATTACAGCTGGGTCCAGCTGGATTCTAGTTGGGTCCAGCTGGAATCCAGCTGGACTGCCTCATTTCCAGCTCCATAATCCAGCTGGAAGTGAACCGATTTTCGCCTGGGATTTCAGAAATAGGGAAGCAAAGTGCAGCTTTCTTCCCGTCATACACCTTCTTAATTCAGTAGCCATGGACTGTCAGTCTGCATTTGTTTTTCTGCATCGAAAAGACACCGGATGTATGCCAAGCTATAAACTCAGGTTGATGATTAAAGCACCAATAAAATTTTAAATAGGAACTTTTCCCCCAAAAAGCTTAGCCGATATGCACATGCCATTTACCATCACGTTTTTCAGTGGAAACGAGCCAATACTTGTCCCACTCACCAAGTCAGTCATAGGCCTGCTCTGTTTTCTATCACCGCAAAATTCAGGTAACACTGGCCGCAGTTCCAAGTTCAACATTTTTGGCATGGGTGCTATACTTGAAAGGGGTATACATATTGCAGACGGGAACACAACAAAAAATAAAAAAAGACAAATTTTTTTCTTCTGAAGTGAATAAATTAATTCACACCAGCAAGGTTAACATATATAAATCCTACTTTTTTTTTTTCTGCACCAATAAGCAAAGAGTAGCACATATTCAACAAAGTACTATAAAAATATCAAAGCCAGGCCAAAACATGGGTGCAAACCATTTATTGTAAAACAGGCTCATAAAACATAACAAAGAAGTGATTATGCCGCAGTGCCCCATAAATCCCGCACCTTCTACCAGAGGCTTTCGAGTGCCCCCGATGAAAGACTAAAGAAACGCGTTCATAAGCGTGCACAGACACGTTCAGGCGCGCACACTAGATGAAGACATTCATGCGGCTACAGTGGCGCCAGTCAATCTGCTTCCGTTTTCGGTGCCAGGGGTCCGAGCGCCAGCTTGGGATGCGCATCCCTCTAATGAACCAGGCCCAGCATGCGGACTCCCAGTCGAACCGAGAGACCCAGCAGCGTCAGCAGGCCTAAGTACTGGAATCCTCCACGCATGCGCTTGGCTGGGTCTGCAATGAAAGCATAAAAAAATGTATGTAAAAGCAGGAAAAAAAAAAAAGTTTTCATTTACACATTGCATTGCTTTGGCTGAACTGCTCATCTACGCTGTAGATGAGCAATACAGCCAATGCAGTACCACTGCTAGCCTGGGGTCTTTAAAGGAGCTCTGCAATGATTTAAACGTTGAAAGAATTTGCATCTTCTACTTTTGACGTTGTTTATCTGGTCACAAAGGACAGAAAACACATCTCCTTCCTTCAAAATGTAGCGATTCCGCCGCATAATCGCGAGGCAAAAATTAGAATATTTCCCGACCTGCAGCCGCGAGCGGCGGCCACGAGAACCACGCGGCGCGACGTCAAAGGGGTACTTGTAAAAAGATGGCAAGTTGTGTAAACACCTGCTCGACAAAAAGGAAACTTTTCTATAAATCTTGTCGTTCCAACATAAACATAAATACGTCAAAAACCTGGTATCATCGACAAAACTTTTATTATACGGAGTTTTAGTTGCGCCATCTATCCTAGGTCAACAAAACCGGCAGCTCTATCTGCTACCGTAAACAGCCGCCAGAAGCCGAAGGGGCACGGGGGCAGAGCCGGACGTAGATGGCCGGACCCGGACGAGCACGTTGGCACTTTCCTCCTTTTGGTATGTTGATCACGCTGCGCAAGCACGTGGTTGCCAGCGGGTGAATTCTCACTGCTGACTGATGGCTCTAGAGAGAGAACTTCACCAGAACCCCACACATCCTCCTTTCACGTCACAGCGCACGTGACTCTGAAGATGGTGAAGGAGTTGAGAGGTGCTGCAAACCTCAATTTTTGTCATTTTTTAAAAATAAAGACTAGGACATGCAGGCAAAAGCGGTTTTTTGTTCTTTACCTCAGAAAGGTCAAGACACAAACTCCCAGATTATTCAAGCAAAGCACTGAAATTGCTGCACAGCTCCTTCAACATGCATCACCCAGTAGTGATACCAGACTGAACGCCGTTACAATGCTCATCCAGATCCAAACAGGCAGGGATAGGGATCGAACCCAGGATCCCTCGGTCCTGCAGCGTGGTCTTTTGCTCCACGTTCTTCAAGCTGCGGTGCGCTAACGCGCTTGCCCACCAATCCCCCTGTGAACGTAGCTGGAATGCAATGGTAACGCAAGAACACTCCAGAAGCCGGGAGATGTCGTGACTAAAAGGAGTGAGGGCTGGGCAGAGATGCTCCAAAACGTATTTGGGAATACAAATACTAAGATACATGTATTTCAAGCCCCATAATACAGATACTGAGATACATTTCTCTTTCAAGCAACGGGATATCCCTGGGATACTTCTGCAAAAACGGCGAAAAAGTATTCCGGAATACAGGTACAGATAGAAATACATTTGTTCCCGAACAGTTCGTGGCAAACGCCAATGGTAATTTATGCTTGTGCTCCTCTTTTTGTGCTATTTTATGCACTAACCTTGCCTCAAACGCTTTCTTTATCATTAGTTACAGAATGGTAAAGACTGTGTACCACGCTTGACAAAAGGCGTCTGTCCGAAATGAACCCTGTTTTGCCGTGAGGGTGCCTCTCAATCTGTCGTATTATATGCTTCTGAGTCACCCACAGTGTGGGGACATTGGACAACAGGGCCATACTTTTTCTCCACTCAACTCCTTTACAGCGTTCGCTCTGCTAAATTGGAAAGAGTTGAGGGTATTGTGAGAGGAGCTGATTTTCTTATTCTTGCAAATAACATTCTTTAAACCACTTTTTTTTTTAAATGTTGGTGAAAGATGGATTATGTTATAGGGCAGGTTCATCTTATAAATTCCAAAGCAACTTGCACGAAACAGGTGTTTTTATCCTTATGTTTTTATCCTTGAAATTTATCTTAAAAAGGACAACAAATGTAACGAGATACCTAAGTCTGGCAAAGTATCCCGTTACAAGCGATACATCTTAAATGTATTTCACTACTGACACACAAATAGATTTTTCAAATGTATCTCAATACAGAGATACAGATACTCAAAAGTATCTCTAAGATACTATCGCGATACATTTGTATAGCGACACTGCCTTGCCTTGAAATGAGTACGCTGACTTTACGCTACAAACAAAACAAATTCAATAAACATTGTTTTGCCACCCCTGCGGGGGGCACCATCAGTGGGTACAGAGCAAACATAAGGGTCCATCTCAACACAGTTCTGTTTGTTTTGAACATCCGCAAAAGCTTTGGGTGAGGGGATGGCTCGGATGAGCTAGTGCTAAGTACCATAGCTTCTCGAAAGCTGGGGACTTTGCCACTGATGGATGCAATAAGGGGAAGAAATGAAGATGTTAGTACAAAAATAAAACACACAAAAATAATCCAGATATCGTTCTGTCTCTTTTTCCTCTATGATTCTAGGCTTGGAAAGTTCTAGGCCGACGTGGAGGTGGGGGAAGTGCACATTTACAAAAGCACTGAAGCAGCGGCGGCCCTAAACAAAGGGCAAAGGGTGTGGTAGTCCTTCATATAGCGTACAAGGGCTACGGTCAATAAACACATGTTCAGTTCTGCAGTGGCTGACTAACAATGTACAATGGGCCACACTAGCATTAATAAAGTAGCAAAAATATATGTCTGCATTGCGGACAAAAAAAAAAAAGAAAAGGTCGGCAAAGCCAGATTGAAATTTTGAGATTCTCGATGGACTACAGAGACCGAATTCAGCCAGCTACTCACTTCACCCTCGTCCTTCCCAGACTTTTGGTGGAAGGTCTGTACAGTGTTCGGTTTTCAAGAGTAGACTTGTCCCTGACAGCGCTGATGGCACCACAAAATCACCATATAGACGAAACGCTCTTTGCCACGTGAAGGCCCGCATCAATGCCATGGCCCTTAACTGGCCCTATTGCCACATGGTGCTGACTTTGTCTAAAGAGATCAAGAGCGTCCTTCCGGACAGTACCTACCCCCAGTGGAGTATCCAAGGGCATAGACGATCCGCCCTGCCAGGAACACCACACCAGAAGCGGCTGCCAGCCTCTGAACACGCAGGAGAAACAATGCAAATGAGTATCATCTGGGAGAATACAAACTGTCCGATGAACCTCTCTATTCTCGGGGGAAGTTATTGGCAATAAAGTGAATGTTGTGCTGGGCACTCAAACTTTGGGAATATGCAAACATCTGCGTCATCATTAACCAGTGGCGTACACAGGGGGGCCGAGGGGCTGCGACCCCCTGCGAAATTTTCGAGGGGGGGGGGGGGGAGTCGGCGAGGTCACTAACTCTCGGGTTTATCAATATCAAAACTTCGTGGAGAAGTTGTAAACAAAAAAAAAGAAATAAAATGGAAGGGAATGCAATATGCCATTTATGACATAGTAAACATAATAAAAAATGCGTAGTTTTAACGCCTTTTATCTAATATGACTGGAGAATAATCAATTAACAATTATATTCCTTTACTTCTACTTTTATTGCTTCGCGAGTGCCCCATGTCCCTCTCGCGGAGCCACCAAAGCTGGTTAGTCGTCGCCACGGAGCGGCCCCGAGCTGTGCTTCGCTCGAGCGCAGCGAGGCCCCTCTATGGTTTGTAGCCTTTTTTTTATTTTTGAAAAGAAGCGTCGGTACTGCTCTTGCACCCCGACGAGGGGTTTTTCTTGGAAGCGCTGTCCGGCTGACGGTCGACAGTTAGGGCAAAGGTTTTTGGGAGTTTTCGGGGGTCTAGGCACGTGTCCTTTCTTAATTGGATTTTTGTATTGTCTGTTTTCGTTTTGTACCACGTGGCTCCCATTGGTCTAAAGAACGATATCTGATTGGCTCCTCGGATGGCGGGAAAAGTCTTAGCAAAGTGAATATAGGCGCCTAAATGAGCGGGATTTTCGGTTCAAGGTTCGAGTACGGAAGTTGTCATCGGCAGTTTGAGAACCGCGCGAGATAGGCGCGCGAGTGTGCGACCTGCTGCCTCAGGACGAGAGCCAAGTGCAATATGTGAGTGTGTAAACCATTTTCCATGGCCCTTTGTTGCGTTGTGTGACTTCCTTAACTTTCGCGTAGGTGAGCTTCTCTCGGTTCCGCTGAGGGCGCAAGCCTCTTCCGGGGGGCAGGGAGGAATCCCATGAGCTATGCAGACGATACGGCCAGCATCTGTTCACGAGTTGATGGCCTGTAAGGCGTTCACCCAGGGTGCTCCGTGTCACCCTGGGGCGGGGTGTGGCGGGGCCGCGGTTGCGGGCTCGGCTGCGCGGGATGCACCACACACAGCGGTGCGCTCGCGGGTTTGGGCTTGTGGCTGGGGCGTCCGCCGTGGTCTGCGTGGGGGTGGGTTGGGGCACAGCCAGTTGTCTTACCTTCCCCTCTGGGTTCTGATCATTAGTTGTTTCCACACGTGCAGATTTGTTATTCTTCACTGGTTCTTACGACCACTGTTTGTTTATGTTTACACCTACTCAGCGGCGGGCTAGCAGGCACACATGTGTAAGGGTACTGACCTTTCTGTCTAGCCTTGCACGACGCTGAGTGGGCAAACTTTCTCGTGCAAATAAAAATTATTATTATTATTATTATTATCGGGAATATTAGAAATCGACACCGACGAACAAATCACGTGAGACTTTTGTCGGTTAGATCAGGTTAAGATAGGAGTAATTTATGGTGGAGCAGCTTTCCACTGTTTATCGTCTATCCATCAAGGTGTTCCGCGTTTCTACTTATGCATCATTGTTTTATCAGCCCCGCTGACTGAAGGCTTCATGCATTGGAGTCGTGCTTTACAGAATATTTGTTTATATCATTCTTGTTTTCTGCTAACTCTGGTGTTTTTCTTTTGATCGTGACTTGTCTATGAAAAAAGTAAAATGCGAATGCCTTCCTGGTGGGGAATTTCCGGGGCATCATATTTATGTATAATAATCATCCCAAAACCAATATGACAACTTTATTTTAATTACTTAATAGAAGAATGCATAGTTATTAAAAAACTTTCTTTTTCTTTTTATCTTGTCCCCCTTTACTCTCGTTGGTCCGGCCCCCTGAAATGAAATCCTGCAGTACGCCACTGTCATTAACTATAGATTCCTTCCATTTGTTGTAATATGTACTGGACTTTCTGCATGCATCAAATGATTTACATACAATAAAGCAAATACGCTGGAAGTGTTAGTTATCAACATAACCTCATAAGATTATACGAAATAGTAAAAGGAACTGTGGCATGCCAATTGGTTAGTCTGCCTGAAAGAAAAAGCAAATCTGTGAGACAAAAACTGGAAAAGCTATCTATCAAATTTACAAAACCTGGAACATAAAGGATCAATTAAAATGTGGAAAGTTTGCTTACTGTAAACAACTTAAATGGGAATTTTGGTAAAGTTTGTGACTTGAAAAATATTAAAAAAATTTTCAGCCTTTCCACTCTGGTGAAGAAGGAAGACCAGCGGAGCTGTACTATGGTGCGAATAAAGTAATGGCTGGCCGGAAGTTGGCAAGTCAGAGTGGAAAGGCCGGAAAGGTTGCCGCCATCTATGAGCGACGGCGGCAAGCAGACGACCGGCAAACACAACACCCTGGACAGCTACCGTCATCTATGAGCGACGGCGGCAACCAGAGTGTTGTGTCGACATTTGGCACCAAACACGAACCTGGGGATGCCTAAGCATAGTACCTCCAAGCGCCATAGAGAATACATGTAGATTTTTGACGTTTTCAAAAAATTACTACATGAGAACTGCTCTTTGTATTTGCTTGAAACTTTTACGATAAAGAGATTAATACTTAATTGAGTCATTGGCGCAGATTATATCTCTCAGTATTTAGTAGAAATATTTTATTTTAAATCGTGAAATCGACTCAAAACGGCAGTTTTGACACTTTTGGGTTTAACAACGTTTTACATAATCTACTAATTTTTAGAAAACAGATGTGTTTGCGCAAGTGCCTCTAAAATTTATTACGGAATCGATTGGTATAAAAATAATAAGTGTAGGTTAATCCGTTTCGGAACTACAGCGATATTTCCGAAAGCAAGTTTTTGGTCTCAAGTTTCAACTATTTTCATGTGTTTTGCATTTTGTTCTCCTCCCGCTAGATGGCGGTCTCTGTCCGCAAGGACGAGAGATCAAGTAGTTCCTCTGTGTGGCTTGGTGCACGCATTTGTCTTGTATTCATACGCGATCTTCTTTCGCGTGGGCGAGAGCGAGAGCGGATGACGGTGACGGGCAGTTCAACGCAGCTGCGCTTCGCGTTTGGTGCGTTCGAATTTGTGTCGCTCGGAAGTGTTGCGTTCGCCTCTGGCGTCATGGGTCGCAAGCAAGCACCCTATGGCAAGCGAAAGCTTCTAAAGTCCCAAATTGAGAATACTCGGAAGCGACCGTCTGTGGAAGCTTCGCACGTTGAGGTTTCTGGTGAAATCGAGCCATCGTGTTCCAACCCGGATGGTTTTGTTTGCGAGATTACCGAAGGTGGTCCTCAAGCCGCGACCGTGCGAGGCTCGCTGTCAACGCTCCTCGGCAAAGGGGACCCGGTATGTCCCGTGGCGGCGGTGGTCGGTTCTTCGGAGCGATCTGAGGCTGCAGGAACAGGTATTGGTTTAGGCTCTGATGTGGTCAAATCCACGGTCGAACCGTCCGAAAACTTGCAACCAGCCGCATCCGTGCTCGATGGTCGTCGCTTGGTCGACATTATGCACTTATTTCAGTCTGTTCAGAGAATTTGCGATCATGCTCCTTTCAGTTGTTCGTTTGCGGACATGGTGTTCGTCTCAGAACGGAGGCACGGCTTGCGCAGTTCCTTCACGTTCGTTTGCAAGATGTGCAACAAGAAAGATGTTATCGAGCCGGAGTTACCTCCTCAAACGACCAAGGCGAGTTCTAGCATGGACGTGAACACTGCTGCGGTGTCAGGAATAATTTCCATTGGTAGTGGGCAATCGAACCTTGTTGAGCTTTTAGCATCGATGAATGTGCCGTCCATCTCCAGCAAAACTTTTGCAAAGCATGAGACGACGGTGGCTCGGGGTTATTGAAACCGCGGCTCTGGAATCCACGAAAAAAGCCGGAGAAGAAGAAGCCAGGCTTGCAAAAGAATCTGGTGAGATCGATGCCGAAGGCTGCCCACTTGTGACGGTCATTGCTGACGGCGCCTGGTCAAAGCGATCGTACAAGAACGATTATTCCGGTGTGACGAGTTGGCGTGCTTGACGAGTTCACCTATGACCAGCTGGCCTGTGACGACCGGGCTTGTGGCGAGTTTTCCTAGACCCCTTTGCCGCACTCATTGAGTGAGCCGAATAAAAAAAACTAGTACCCGAGAAGAAAAAAAAAAGAAGAAAGCAGGATGCGGCGACACATCCGAGAAAAATGATTTTAGACTCCGCTCCCGCAATCTTCGAATTTTTTTTTTTTAATATGTTATATTTGTTGTAGCGTTTAGAATCCTCCTTTTTTCAGTAAGCTTCTGCGCATGCTCGATCACCATATTTGAGGGGCTGTAATCCACACGCTGTTTGTTTGTTTGTTGTCCTATCCCGGGGCTGGCTATTTTTAGCCTTTCGGCAGCATGAGGGACGCTAACGCTAACTAGGCCAGGGAGAAGGCGACGTTTTTGACGAGGAGGGGACGAGGACATCCAGTGCTTTCGTAGAATACCGTGATCGAAGTATAGGTCACGTGACACCTACCAGAAAAAAAGGTAATATCCCAATCACGGCTTTCCACGAAGCAGCTAAAAGCTCAACCACCAAAGAAAATTAAAAAAAAATATCGTGCAAAGCGAACGAAAACTATCTAAAAAACATTACAACTGTGTGTCAATATATATATATATATATTATATTTTTTTTTACATGGCTTGGCTATGTTTTGTTTCCTTGATTTGTTGTTATGACGGTCCACGTGGGTGTCATTGGTTATACTTATTGGAAAAACTCCAATGTCGCTAGGTTCACTGACCTGGCTATCAGAGGCTGAGGTTTTCTCAGATGTTAGCAATATTCCCGTGTTTAAAAAGACAGATTTGTAAATACTTGCAGACAAAAATAACAAATAAAGATAATTTTTCTTATTTCATGTTTGTTTGTTTTCGTACGTTTCAATGCCACTAACCTTGCTATCCAGTTTTAGCTAACTCTTCGCTCACTTCGTATGATGGATGTTTTTTTTGTCGCATGTTTAGTGATTTTATAGAATGCCGCTATCGGAATATCAGAGCATATTTTTATTGTGGGTGCCACGTGACCTGGGGGACACTCTAGCCATAGCGATTCGAAATGTCCTTCGAGTCAAAATGTTTATTATTAGACGTTCTAACTCCTTGGAAATTATGTTTTGTTTGTTCGTTGAATATTTTGATCTGGAATCCTGGCCTGAATCAACAACTCATACATAAATCGTTCAAATAAAGCTTTTTCTTTTTTTTTTTTGTTAGAACACTTGGTTTGTGTCGCAAGATATTTTGTTTCAGCTCCCGAAAGAGTACGCAAGCTCCGTCTCTCACGCCCGACAGTGGATGGAACCGCCAAAGGCACATTGTTGCCAGAGGGTGCTGCTAATCTGGTCTAGAAAAGCTAAGGGGATCATGCTGTTTTATTTTCTTCTTGATTTCCACTTTAAAATGCCCTGCAGCTCAAAACAACGAGTACACACGCATGAAAATAGCACTACCTAAAAGTTAAACTGCTAAGAAAGGGGTCTAGGACTTTTCGGTGTAGGATGTTTCGGTGTGGACTTTTCGGTGTGGAACTTTCTTGCTGTTGGAGCCTTTCCTACACACATTACAAATAATAAAGCCGACACCTTTATAGAAGGCGCCGAGAACGCCTGTATCGACCCAACGCGTAAATACTATGTGATGCGTCTTGTTACGTTGAAAAAGAGACACCAGTGAAATAAATATAACGTCCAACGTATCCAGTCCTCCCGCAGGATGGTGCTGCGCCTAACAAAGTCACTTATATCATTATGTTGAATTAACAGCGCAAAACGGCAAGGAAGGATAGACAAGGGAGACAGGATAGAGCGCTGACCAGATGATCGTGATGCAGTCACTTATATCATATATGAGTGAGTGACCGTAAAAAAATGACCAAGCCTACAAGTTTATAAAATGCGAAAAAAATCACTTCTCCCTAAAATAATGCTTATTTCCTTAAAAAAAAAAAAACAATTTTCGAGATTTTGTTTGATCGTGCACTGAAACGTCCGTGCACCAAAAGGCGCACAAACGTCCTACACGAAATGTCCGGATCCCCTAAGAACGTAACACCTCAGAAAATACCCACACCACCTTTTCGTTTCGGGTATGTTTTGAACTGATCTTACTCACTATGCGAGCAAAAATCAATGCAAGTACTGAAAGCAATTATGCAATATCGACGTTTTTGTAATTCGGTAATTTAAATAACTATATATTTTTTTTAAGAAAGTAAAGACATCATAACCCAAGAGGAACTTCCGTGCTAAAAGGTGCAGTGGGAAGTGAAGACAAATACTTTTTTTTTAATGTCTACAAAAAAAAATGCTATGCAGCATCGATCGCACCGTTTCAAGTATTTCTAGGGCCGTCCTTGTGTGGGACCTTGGAACAGTTTATCCCAAGTCTAAACGTTCTCTGATCACCTGCCCTCGCCGAAGTGACCAGTTCAGGGAGAGGTGAGATCTGCAGATAGGGGCACCTGCGAGAGGGCCCCCTTTTGTTGTGCGTCTGCAGTGAGCGTACCCCAACTTGTCCAATTTGGCCGGACGGGCGCAGATTGTGAACTTCACAAGTAAAAAGATTTTTCCTAACGAGGGCGTCTCCAATGGACGTTGTCATCAACGACTAACACGAGAGTCTGCCCCCTCTAATGGGGAACTCATATGACGACCGCGGCTGTTTAGGCAAGCGATGTGTTAGAGCGCGCGTTGTAGAACATTTGCAACTTGTGACTTTCGGCGAAGCAATAGTGTATTCCTACAAAAGGGATTTCTCCGCAAGAATGAGAGAACGGAGTCCAAGTTGTCGACTAATTTTCTTATACTCAATCTTCTCGTGCGTTTTTTTATTTTATTTTTATGCTGGAAGAAGTTGTTCTATGAACCGACACGCACCCACAAGAAGAAAATAAAGTGAGAAAGAAACGAAAATAGCTTTTAGCCCTTTTCCCCAAACTAAAAAAAAAAAAAAAAAAAGGAAGAGAACACGCCCCACGCCCAAGTAGTGTGCCTTTGTTGGGGGCACCCCCAGTCTGCGGGCCCCTCTCCGTCTCGAAGGCTTGGTACTTGGGAGACACGGACCGTGCCGCGGGACAAACGTGCTACAATCGCATACCCTTCCAAGGTCATCGCTTGGGTGACCGGGGTCGTCCAAAAAGCTTTTTTTTCTTCCTTTTTTTTAGGGCGGGGAAGAAAAAAAGGGTGGGTGGGTGTTTGGCCCCGATTGTCTTCCTCCTTTGTGGCTTTTCGATGGATGCGCTCTGTCTATGTATGCGTAATAATTTCTTTTTTTTTCCTTTTAGTAGTTGGTTGTACTTGCCTTGACTCGGGCCCCAGTGGGTGCATTGTCGTTGTATGCGTACTATTTTTGTGTTTTGTTTATGTTAGTGCTTGCCTTGATGCGGTATCAAGGTGGACGAAAAAAAAAAGAATAAAAAATTGTCTTCGACAAAAAAGAAGAAAAAAAGGTTTGTTGTTTTTGCGGTCAGGATCATTTTCAAAGCCCGCGGAACCTCGCCTTCGTTCACGTGACATGTCGCTCGCTTTCGCGTAGCACCCCTCGATTCTGAAGGCCACCGTGTTTTTCCGTGAAGAAGGCGATTTCGGGTGCACGCAGTGTTACCAAAGGGGAAGGGGAGAGCTCTCTTTTATGGGTCTCCACGTCTCGATTGTCCTACAAAAGCAACCTTCATTTATTTCTTGCTCGTGGCTTCCAAATACTGCGCGCAGCTAGTGAGAGAGGGTATAGTTATAGCTGATTAACACGATGCATATTTCTAACGCACAATAGTTTTGGGAAATCAAGGTTTAGCTCAAATGGATAACTCACACGTACAGTTCGACGGGCAATACCTTTGACGTATTGACTCGCGCGAGATGGCCTTAACACGGCTGAGTCTGGCGGTTTTCCAGACCCAATATCTAAATTTTGCTCTTTTACCTGCTACCATTTCGCGCACATTTTGCGCCATATCGAAATGAAAACACATGGCGAAAGTGACGCTCGTTTTCCGCTCGATGAAATTTCACGCCAGCTTGTTGTCTTAGCTGGTACCTTGAGCGTTTCACAACGATGCAGGACGTTCAACAAGAATAATGAAAACGTACGATGGCATCTTTTGTACACTCATTACTTCTATAACACCGAACCGCCTCGTATCCTTTTGTTTTTCTTTCATTGTTACTAATTTCTTTCTGCACATTACGGCTGTTACGACGCCAAGTCCGTCTGCACTCTCGAATTTGAACTTATGCTCAGACCAGGGGCGGACCAGTTTAAATCAGGAATCATATATCGATCGGAAATACGATTTGACACATTCCATCTGAACACGTACGGTGCACAGAGAATGCAATAGCGAGTCAGCGTGCAAAACGCCGCCACACAGCGCTACCATAACATCTCAGGGATTTTTACATAGCACCGAGTACGGAAAAGAGAAAACAATTATTAATTCACACAAACGAAGCAAATTTATCTGAAGCCCGCACACTCCGTAGGTGCAGTCTACCTAAGGTTATCAATAGACTCAACCATGTCATTTGTCGAAACAGATAAGACATTGGCAAAAATGGTTAGACTGAATAGGTGAATCTAACGAACGCAATTACCAACCGACGGTCGCACGCCTTCAATATCATTTCCATTTGTCACTGCTCACCTTGGACACAATTTGGGGAGCAACATATGTTTACGCCGCCGCCCAAGGTCTTCATTCAACGTGTAGTGCTGACCAAAATAAAATGCTAACATGACTCTCAATCGCTCACCGCAAAGTATACGATTTCGAAAAGGCGGTACTGTACGTCACTTGAAATAAAAACCCAAGCTATAAAAACGAGCGTCGTAAAAAGAGGACCGACATTTTTATTCCCACCTCCGAACAAAAACGAGCGCCACGCACTGCGTCACACAGTGCAGAGGCCGGACTCGGCCACACTGAGCTGACTGACACGAGACATACCAAGCGCGCGCGAGGGAGGGAGAAACTTCTTCCGTCGGAGAACAGCGTCACACGACACGTTTCGGGATCTATTTCACGCAGCGGCTACCGCGGGCCTTTTCTCACTTCGATACTGGCGCCATCTAGAATTCGCGCGTTCAACCATGTCGCGAGCCGCGCGCCACCTGGCGCCTGAAACGGACGAATAAATAGAGGTACCGCGCCCTCTTAACAGCACAGCTGTAAAAAAAGAGATTTATTACACAAATATATTGCCTTATGGTAGTGTATACATAACACGTCACTCCAAGCCGCAAAATTCGAAATATTCCTGAAATCCATACCTCGCGAAATACGCTACATATCAAGTCTGAGCGAACAAAAGTCATTTACAGTATTTATTTGTGAATAAAACAATCAAATGAACGGTGGCTGCTGTAATTAATGAATAATCGCAATATAAACTCTGACACTAATTTCCGACATCTGGCGGCAGCAGTGGCATTACTATACTCTCTCATCCTACGATGAACTAAAGCCCAATGCTACAAGCCACCAGGTCCAATCACGAGCCTGTTAGAAACCTTGTGGTACATTTGCTCCGTCGTATGTATCAGTGCGCAAAGACACGTCATGCGGAGGAGTCTTTCGCCTGCTTGTCGACCTTTCGCGGTGGCTCCCTCTGCCTGCTACTACTGAGGACTACTGAAGGGATTAAATACCGTCTGGAAGCGATGTGGCGAAGAGAACCCGGGATCCGAACCAGTGACCATTAACCCTTTGCGGTCCAAAATATTTACCAATTCAGCGACTTTTCCGGTCAGAAACTATATTATGCATATTACTAGCGGACAAAGAAAAAGTGGAGTTGTGTACAAAGGAAACATGAGACGTTTATTTCTGGCGATTATTCTCTTTCCCATGAGTTCTAGTGGAACTTCATTGTGTGGAACCTCTCAAAGCACTCTCCTGGGTGCAGGCCGGGGTTCTTGGAGCACGTCTTGCAGAACAACACTTTCCCTTTGGCCACCTTTTGTCTTGCGGTCACTACAGACAGCGCAGTCCTTGCTGCCACGTCCGTCTAGTTTGTAAATAAAGTGTGGCTTGCCATCCAGTCTTTCCTCGGTATCCGACTGGGATGCCGGACCTCTCTTTTTGGGTCGAACTCGTCGGTCTCCTACGAGCTGGTCAATGAGGTTCTGACGGTAGCGGAGGTGGCGAGGCGTCTTTTGTCCATGCGCAGCCTGCTCCATTTCATCAAAAGAAAGCTATTCACTATGGACACCTCCAAAATCCAAAGAGCTTCCTCCACCATTTGATGGACTTTCTTGTGAAGCTGTAGCTGGCAATGTAGTGGTCAGCCCTGTCGACTGCCCCCATGTTCTCAGTGTAGTCGCAGATGACAATAAATAGGCTTGTCCAGCGTGAGGGCTTGGCCTCGTGCTTGCCTTGTCACTTGCTTCGTGGCGGGATTGAGAGCGGAGCTCACTACAGTGACTTGGCGCTTGTCGTGCCATGCAAGTGCCATGTAGGAGTTTCCCTGCCAATAGGCAGCCACATCGCCTTTCTTAATTTTTTTTCTTTTGTTGTTGTGGCACGTTCTTTTTGCTCGTCATGACAGTCCCGGTCAGCAACACATCCTGGGCAAGACACTCCTCTGTGAGCTGCGGCGACGTGTAGAATCGGTCCGTGTACATGTGATAGCCACTTTCTCCAGAGGCGTGCATGACTTTCTCGAGGAGGTGTAGGACAATCCGGCAGGTGAATGGCAGATCCGGACGGCAGAGGCTCTCTGTGGTGGTGCTGCCGTAGTACGGTTCAAACGCCGACACGTAACCGGTCGCGCAGTCGGCCAGTATGTATACCCTAAGGCCCCACTTTGTCGGCTTCTGGGGGTTATAGCACTTGAAGGATATACGACCCTTGTAACCGACAGTGCTCTCGTCCATGCAGACCTTTGGCCCAGCCTTGAAATGCTCTCTGCATTTTATGTCGATGTACTTCACAACGTTTCTGACCTTGCTGCCGCGTGTTGGTCGGGTTTGAGAACTTTGACGGTCTGGGGATACGTGCAACATCCAGAAGATTTGTAGAAATCTTGTAAGAAAGAAGACCGACTGAAAGAACGGCATCTTGTTCAGGATGTCCTGTGAGAAGTATTCCTTGATGTCGGGCTTTGAACTCCGGCACTGTGACATCTTCCCAGCTTTTCCACACACACTGTTCCGGAAGGGGCTCAGCGTTCGCAATTTTTTCCCATGCATACCTGTTGGTTTCTTGCACAATTTCTTCCATTAGTTCGTCCGTGAAAAACAGCTGAAAGTAGTCCAGTTCAGAGTGGGGATTCGAGATGTGTGCCTGTGCCCCTGGACTGCTGACAGTGAATGGAACAGCAGGAAAATCGGGAAGGTCTCGAGTGCAAGGCCTCCAGGAAGGTCCACGTGGTGGAGCGTCTCCACAATTGCCATCTCCTGCAGCGTCTTCGTCCTCATCGGTAAACTCGCTGTCAGTAGAGCTCATTTCATATTCTGAAGGAGGAATATAGTTCTCTTCTTCACTGAAATCATCTTCGCTCTCAGCGAATTCCCGCGAAGAGTTTCCGTAAAAGCGTGCGGAGAAAAGGAAGCCATTATGTCTTGTCAACGCGCGGAGCGCGGGACGCGGGTTTGAAAAACATTCCGTCGTTTATATGTAATGTGCTGCCATCTCTGAGAGACGGAGAAAAGCTGCCCGAACGAAGACTTCAAATACCCTCCCATAGATGGCACCACCAAACCGCGAGCGCATGATTTGGCCACGCTCGACGAATTGTCGGGCGACGCCCGACACCTGACCGCAACGGAAGTCCAGTGATGTCGGGCGAAGCCTGACTCATGACTGCAAAGGGTTAAGAAATGAAGATGATTCGGATCAAGTGTTTGACACAGGAGCACGTACGTACGGACCACGTGCGGAAGGTAATTACGGGTCTGGGTGCATTTTACGTACACGAAGATTGGATTGTTATGGCTAAGGCGAAACGACTTTATGTCAATATTGCCCGCGCCCTCCAACTTCTCCAAACAATTGACATTTTTACGAAATACAACATGAATGTTTATGAAACTAAATACCATGTACCTTTACTTCACCAATATGAAATAGCGCGCTATCACACCAGAGAACTATATGCGTAAGATTAGTGCTCGTCGTACTCTGCGGATCGGAATTTCTCTCGTGCACTCTTTCGCAATGCAGATGCAAGCTTTTCTGAAATAGTGCTCCGCGCGCCAGCCTTCGGGCCCTGGTCCTTTGTAGGGTGAAACGAACGGAGTATAGGGTTAGCGGCACCCAGTGTGGTGGCCTGCCATGACACCCCCTCCCCTCTTGTTTCAAGCAACAAAACTTGAATCAAAAGGGGGAGGGGGAGTCGCAACCCCCTCCCCCTCCTTTTTTACTGCCCAGCTTCTGAGTGCTGGACCCGAAGCGGTCGAAGACAAGAGCAGTTTTCTTTTTTGTTTTTGTGTTGTTTTCACGCGCCTCAAAATTACAAAAGTGAAGACTTCGTCGAGCGGGACTAAAAGCACCCCCCCTCCTTTACCCTCACTCACCCCCTTTTTTAAGCGAGTCCAAGAAATGTGTTTTTTGAGCAAGCTGGCTGTAGTTTGGATGGTGTCGTACGCAGCTGATTGTTCTTCTTTACATAGAACACAAACACTGCATGGATAACCAAAATAAAATAAAATGAACACATTAAAAAAAATTGGATTGTGTGTATGTTTATACAGCCTAGAACTTAGTCTGCCTCAACGGGCGACTTCTCTCCCAGCTGTAGATGAGCAATTTAGCCAGAGCAGTACAACCGCTAGCCTGGATCCCCAAATTTTGCAGCGTGAGCTTCCGCTCCACATGCTCCGAGCTGGTGTGCGCTAGACCACTCACCACCAATCCACCCCTACATTTTTTAAATTTTTTTGAGAAGACTGTTTTTGCAGCGGGGACAAGTTAGAACTGAATAGACACAGTTCGAAATAGAGCAACCGTCTTGGGCAGCTACGCGATCATGCTGAAAGCGCAAACGACAGTCCGCTCTGCAACTGGTGAAGCGGAGGAAATGCTCACTTCGGTTTTCGGTAACTACGATCGAACGTCCACAAAGCGTTGTTCGATCAAGATGTGCCTGCGGAGCAGAGAGCAGTGAGAGTGTCAAAGGATTGACCTGACTCAAGAGCCATTGCATTGAATCCAAAGACAACGCCGGGCTTCAAGCACATTAATTCCAAATATCTAGTCAAATAGCGTATCTGGAAATCCATACCAAGTCAGGCAATGTGAACAGAATGCTTATTATACACGCTTTACGGCATTTATTCATTTCCGACGGCATTATACTTTCCCCAGCCTTGACAGGAAACTGCCGAGTTCCACGACTGCTAAGCTTTTGGGGTAGCGACAGTCCGGTACGAAGCAGTGCCTTCGGCTTCGACGTTTGGTTTTCTGCGACATCCGATAACAATGTTAAAAATAAAAAACCAAAAGCGCACAAAACAAAATTTTTAAAATGATGCATGTACAGCCGCACGAGCAAGCAAGCTGGTGAAAAATCCTTCCCAGTGTTGCAAATATTTTGAGCTAGATGGCGCAACGTGTCAGACTAAATTTGATTACCCCGAGGGTATGGCATAGAGGCACAAGACACACACTCTCAGACTTTTGCAAGAGTACTATGCGAGTGTTTTTTAATTAAAATTTTATGACAAATTTTGGGGAAATCGGCATGTCATTCCATTTCTCGGAAACCAAAAATTGGGACATGAAAGGTGAGCTGTATCTTGGGAAAATGCGGTACATTTCTGTAGTATTAATCTATTCTGGGATATTTATAGGATTTCCTGTAGGGAGCAATAGTGCAAACAAATTACATCATTAAATGCAAACATGCAGACAATATCAGTTTGGTGAATGCCATTTCATGAAGCAAAAATTTAGCAAATGACGGTAATTTCATTGAATACATTTAGACAAACAACAGTTTTGTGTATGCTGCAGACAATGTTCGATTCTATGGTATGCAATTTGCTCTGGTAAAAACCTCCCATTAGTTACACTATGGCTTAACGGATGGAACAGAAAATCTCTTGAAGGCTAGAGGAGAGAACAAAAAGTGCCAGCTCTGTGGAACCAGCACCACTAGCTTAATTTTAATAATTCCCTTTCTAATAAAGGAAACCAAGTCATTCATAATTATCATAAAAAATATATAATATGATGAGGGATTTTGTTTTCATTAGTAAACACAATATATTTTGTGGATTTGAAAATGTTGTAAATAATAAATAATAGCAAATAAATACATCATGCACATGTATTGGCCTCAATAACTAATATGTAAACAAGATCTACAAAGCAGCTTACCCTGACCAAAAAACTTTGTTTCTACAAAATAAAGCCAAAAAGTTTTATAGTTTCTGCAAGATAATGCAAACTGATGAAATACTGGGCCTGGAAGTATACAGTTGTTTACAGTCTACGGTAGCTATCGAGTGAAATGTCAAAATTAGATGAGCAATATAGAAATACAGTCATTTGTGTCCTATTATTGCTGTTACATAAAAAAGCAGATCGTAGCATGCTACTTGTACTGGATTTACCGCTCAATGCAACATTAACCTTTATTGCACCGTTCGTATGCCGAGAGTACAATCGGCCCCTTACAGTATAAAGAAAAGAATGATGCCAGCTTTGCTCCTAAGCTTGGTTTCGAGAAAATGAATGCAACAAATTGTGACCTTAAGTGACTCAACCAGATATTTTTGAAAAAAAATCAACTTTTGAAAAGATGGAATAACAAAAAATGAAAATTAAAGCATTCTCACGGGATACTCGATGCCACCGAGAAACAGGACCATCAGGAACTGTGGGTAGTACTCAAGCTGGAAGGGAATCAAGGGCGAAATAGATTACCTACAGTTTCCCCCGCAGCTGATAAATGCAAGATCTGATAGAGTACACATTACTTCAAGGGTGCGGTGGAAAATGCATACTCACAAGTTTTGGTGAGACCTTTGGATGCAGTTGAAGACGATGTTGGTGTCGGAATACATCGCAGGGTACTGCAACACAAGAGGGCATCAACTGTTAAAGCAGTTACTCACATGCAGCTCAAATGACTCTCCCTGTGCAGGCAAGCTAATGGAGTTAGTCAAACTGAGTAAAACCCAAAACAGAGGTGAGGATAAAAAAAAAAAAAAGCATAATTATAATTTATTATGTTTCTTTCTCTCATTCCTTATCACACACAATGCTGTTGCCACCAAACTTCTTCAGGGAAACCCCCTTTGTTAACAAAGCAACAAATTAATTCTTCGAAGCAATGACCTTGAGACCGGTTGAACATTCACTGCAGAAACCTCTCACAAAATGAGAGACATTTCCAACCAGTTTTCTTTTCTTCGTTAGACTTGAAAGTTTATTATTTCCTTACAGTCCCCGGGTTTACACAACATGATATTTATTGCATCACCCACATTTTTTGTCTAAGAAGTTAGATTGCGCTGACCTCCAAGCAACTTGTGTGCATGATGCAAACATTACACAAACTTGCAACTTGAGGCACAAGTTGTCTGAAAACCATTTTAATCTACAATAGAGGAGATTGAGAGATACTAAAAGTGACTGAATGAAGCCACGCATATATATATACTGCACTGATATTGAACACAAGTTCCAGTCAAACCTAAGTGAAAAAAAAAAGAAAGAAACACGAGTAATTTGTGTTTGCTGTTTCCGCAGCCAGAGTGAACCGATGGAGGCATGAATGTCCAGTCTTCTGCCCAATAGAGACCTTTCAAAAGTCACATGTCTAATGTTACAAGGTCCAACACTATGGACATGCGAGTCTAGAACTACTTAGATGGCAATGACAACCGCAAATGCTGCAAAGGAAAGCAGGTCAGTGACTTGTAAATCATGGTGTAAGGCGAAAAAAAAAAAAATGGACACGAGAGAAAACAGACATACAAACTTGTACGTGCTCCTGCTGCACAAGGGCTTGCACAATCGAATGTGAGAGGCTCGTGCTTGTGTCCACCATTGTGCAGGGTTCACAACCTCCAACAAAAGGCACACTTTTTTCAGAATTGGGTCCATCTGTAACCCTCATAATCAGCACCCCCTCCTCCTGCAGCCTGCCCCCTCACACACACACACACACACAAGTACACACACAGCGAGAACCCACATGCACAAAAGGTGCCGACTCACGGCATCAATGCGCACTAGCTGGCAGCACGGACCACAATTCCAAATAAAATCGGCTCATATGAAACACTACGGAGACGTGTATGTAGCCACTCATCAATTACCTTGACGTCGTAGAGTCTGCGGGCCTTGCCCACCCTGATGGAGAGCCACATGTTGACCAGCGTGGACCCGACTCCGACCAGGACCACGTAGCCGTACTCCTTGGGCACCACCAGGCTCAGCGTGCTCATGATGCTGCTGCGGCGACGGACAACCACCGAATGACTCGACGAGAATCACGCACCGCCGCTCGTTGAAGGACGCCGGAAACGACCGCACACTGACGAAGGACACGTGCCTCGGCAAGCAGGGACATTATTTACGCGGATCTTGTAATCGTCCGAACGGCCTTGAGGAACGCCGAGCGGCCCCCTTTCTTTTTTCCTCATTCCCCAACCGAAACAGCGAACCTTCGCTGAAATGAGGTAAACCCGACCGGACAGGTTCCGCCGATGTTTTAACGGGCCCGACGAAACGGAATCGGTTCTTGCAGGAGGCGTCATCGGTGCGCACAGAATCATCTTATCGGTCGTTCGTTCAAGTGGCAGGGTGCTGTACGCTGCCGCATAATCTCAAATCAACATCGCGCGTATGAAACTGCGGATCTGACGATGCGGGATCCGTGAACGTTCTCGCGGCAATTCATAACGCGATCACGAAGAGCGTTGTTGACAAATCAACACGGACGCAACGGAGAAACTTCGGCGGCCTTGAAGGAACGCTAGTTATCAACTGTTCCAACCTAGGGGTTTGAACGCACTTTGGAACCCCGGCTGCTTTCCAGCGTTACGTTAACCGAGGATTTGCATTGAAGGCAGCAAGAATCTTACCTTTCTCAATTTTTCGGAGCTTTGCTCACAAACAACGAAAGAAACGAAACCGCGTTGACCGTTCAGCGCGTCGTCGCGTCGTCAACCGAGCCAAATTCGCTTGTTTGCTCAACTGGCTCAACGCCGGTTTTGCTTCGGCTGCTTCGGCCGGCTTTGGCTCCGCCCACGATAACCACAAACGGATAGAGCTTGCTCTAAATAGACGGTTTTAGTTTCGGTTTTGTAAAGTATGCAATGCGTTTTTTTTTAACTCGCAATTGCTGTATTATATTAAAAATTGTCCTTTATAATATTATTTAAGTTAACATTTTTGATATTGAAAGCATACTAATCGTTATTCAGTACAACTGACAAAACTGTTTTACTTTGAAGGGGAAAAACATGGGCATAGAAATATGGCATATTGCGTTGTTACCACAGTGGTTGTTACAGTCACTGAAGTAAACGAGGGATCTAGGTAATCTAGCCTTGTCTTTTTAATTTAAAAATAAAAAAGTTGGCCAGACGGCAATAGTGTCCTTTTAAATAATAAATTAAAAACACATAGTCAGACATGCACGGCATGTACTTAATTTAAAAATATATAACAAAATTATTCAATCCTATATTTAACAATGTCGAAATCAAATTAATATTTACGAACACCCAGTTTCGAGCGGTCCGAAGCGGTCCAGAGCCGTATATTGAGAGAGTTTGGCCATTCATTGGTATCAATGGGGCGAAAATCTATTGGCCGGAAAGTTGATTGACAGGCCGCTCGTGACCAATCACAAGTCGCAAAACATCCCCTAGCGGTGGTCGTGAGCTTCAAATGTAAAGCAGGGTTCGGTAATTTCATTTTAGCGTTGCTAGAGTTACAAAAGGTAACGCCTGGTGACTGAAAACTTGGTGCATGTGAGCTTTTCGTCATAGTCTTTTTTAATGGTAGAATAAACGAATGTGCACCAGAGCTGGATCGAACACGCGGACCACGTGCGCTGAAAAAACGTAAAAAAAAGTTTGTTTAGCCGCGGGAGTTCCCGTCTTGTTTGAAAAATGGGTAGTTGTTGTGCTTTGAAGTGCCGAAACAGAGCTTCCAGGGGAATTCGCTTGTTCAAGCTGCCGAAATCCCCGAGGAGACGGAAACTGTGGCTTCTAAAAATCAAGCGTGGCGCGGGGTGGAAACCTCCCGACAAGACGTACCTTTGCGAGGTGAGGTATTGTTAATATTGTGACGCGAGCACGGTGGACGCGAGTGCACTGTGACAAAACCG
This sequence comes from Ixodes ricinus, assembly GCA_037355805.1. NCBI lineage: Eukaryota > Metazoa > Arthropoda > Arachnida > Ixodida > Ixodidae > Ixodes > Ixodes ricinus. The sequence goes on along the minus strand of JAZHYW010042328.1, from coordinate 6,944 downwards.
TGTATTTTGTGATCTATTCTCTATTGCCGTGGAAGCGTCCTGGCGTCCTGTGCGCTTTCGCTTCACCGCAGAAAGACGAGTGGTTCAGGCCTGTGGCGTCGTGCGATGATGGATTTGTAAGATCGCGTATTTTGAAAGCGTGAGCCTCTCGTCAACGGAATAACTGTACTGTGACTTGAGCGGCTGAATACACAATTTTGACGTCTACCAAAACGTTATTCGCTGCAGGACCACTTCGAGCCCTCCCAGTTCCAGACGAGGTGCTCTGACGGCTGGAGGAAACTAAAAGCCACAGCTGTTCCAAGCTTGTTTTTTCATTCTCAAAGTCAAGTGAGTGCGTGTAACGAGGATAAGTGAGATTTTTGTTCCTTTGGTATTTACCTAGATTATGAGAGTGAATTAAAAGCAATAATTTATCTTGTGTTAAGATGTTTTTACTGATATGATTTGAAAGAGGCACAGGTGACCTATAATATTGTGGACTTGGTATGCTGTTGACATCTCTGTTCCATTGCAGAGACCTTTTTTTAATTCGGAGTGGTCCTTGTGCAAGAGTGCATGAGACACCATCAGTCAGTGTTGCAGCCTGACACAGCACAAAACCCGCCTCATGGAAACATAACTCAAAATCCAATAACTCCTATTCTGTTGCTTCTGTTAAGTTAATGCATGAGGCATTCGTCACTCTCAGCTGCCTTGTAATGCAATGACAGCCTCATTAGCTAGGTATTTGTCATGGTTCTTGCATGGCTTGGTGTGATCTCGTGAGGTGGGCAACACCCAATGGACCATTTGCAGAATTAGTGGTTCGAGAGTACGTGGCTAGAAGACGAGAGTCATTTTGTATTTCTTGAAGGTGGCCGAGGTTAGCAGGGAGGTGGTGGTCCGAGAGGTTATGTCGGGTACTGGCGCAGGGCTGCGTGGATCGTTTTGAATACCAGTGGTGGCAATGTCTTGCCTTGTCATTCTCGGGAAAGGAGCGGCAGCCGCTGCAGCAGTCGTCGTCGTGACCGGGGAGTTGACGTCGGTTGTTGCCAACTATGCGACCGGGACGCAGAGCTTGCTTTGAAACTCTCGTTGCCCTTTTCGAATCCCATCCTCGTCGCCATATTGTATTTCTTGAAGGTGGCCGATGTTAGCAGGGAGGTGGTGGTCCGAGACGTTATGTCGGGTACTGGCGCAGGGCTGCGTGGATCGTCTTGAATACCGGTGGTGGCGATGTCTTGCCTTGTCATTCTCGGGAAAGGAGCGGCAGTCGCTGCTGCAGTCGTCGTCGTGGCCGGGGAGTTGACGTCGGTTGTTGCCAACTATGCGACCGGGACGCATGGTTGGCCAGGGCACTTGTTTCAAAAGCGAAACTAGCATCGACGAGCTGAGCACGCACCGCTCTGAGTGGGGCACGCGCTTCTCTCGTTCAGAATTCGTACGCTGCCCCGTAGCAACTAAATGGAGAATACTACAAGTCCCCTGGCTGCAGGCACGTCCACTGCGTCCCATTGGCTTATTGTGTCGCAGTGACCTAGATAGAGCTCCCCCAAAACCACTTTTGTCCCCCTTGAGGATTGTCTTTCACCCCTAGGTAAATACAAAGAAGCCTTCGTCCCTCTCCGCTCAGCCAGCACGAAGAGAGAAAGGGCGACAAATCCATTTATTCTCGAACCCGTATTTCTGCAAAACGTGGATTGTCGTACCGTGTTTGCAGCAACCAGCGGCCAGGACCTCTGGAGCGGCCCCGCAGGGCGGCCTGCTGACGCAGCCGCTCCCCACCGCCAGCGGGACGTGTTTCGTAAGCATCTTCCAGGGTCCTGCGTACCCCCGTGTAGCAATACCACCTCACTCTTCGCCGCAGGTGACCAGTGACAACCAGCGCGGCCAGGCCAGCGCAGCTGCCCGCAGCACCTTGGCGTCCGCAACCTCCACCAGCTGGGTATGTGTCATGGTTCTTGCACGGCTTGCAGTGATCCTGTGAGTTGGGATTCACCCAATTCTCGTACCGTGTTTGTAGCAACCAGCGGCCAAGACCTCTGGAGGGGCCCTGCAGGGCGGCCTGCTGACGCAGCCGCTCTCCACCGCCAGTGGGGCGTGCTTCGTAAGCATCTTCCAGGGTCCTGCGTACCCCCGTGTAGCAATACCACCACACTCTTTGCCGCAGGTGACCAGTGACAACCAGCGCGGCCAGGCCAGCGCAGCTGCCCGCGGCACCTTGGCGTCCGCAACCTCCACCAGCTGGGTATGTGTCATGGTTCTTGCACAGCTTGGAGTGATCTCGTGAGGTGGGAATCACCCAATTCTCGTACCCTGTTTGCAGCAACCAGTAGCCAAGACCCCTGGAGCAGCCCCGCAGGGCAGCCTGCTGACGCAGCTGCTCCCCACCACCAGCGGGGCGTGCTTCGTAAGCATCTTCCAGGGTCCTGCGTACCCCCGTGTAGCAATACCACCGCATTCTTTGCCGCAGGTGACCAGTGACAACCAGTGCGGCCAGGCCAGCGCAGCTGCTCGTGGCAACTTGGTGTCCGCAGCCTCCACCAGCTGGGTATGTGTCATGGTTCTTGCACGGCTTGGAGTGATCTCGTGAGGTTGGAATCACCCAATTCTCGTACCATGTGTGCAGCAACCAGTGGCCAGGACCTCTGGAGCAGCCCTGCAGGGCAGCCTGCTGATGCAGCCGCTCCCCACCGCCAGCGGGGCGTGCTTCGTAAGCATCTTCCAGGGTCCTGCGTACCCCGTGTAGCAATACCACCGCACTCTTTGCCGCAGGTGACCAGTGACAACCAGTGCGGCCAGGCCAGTGCAGCTGCCCGCGGCACCTTGGTGTCCGCAGCCTCCACCAGCTGGGTATGTGTCATGGTTCTTGCACGGCTTGGAGTGATCTCGTGAGGTTGGAATCACCCAATTCTCGTACCATGTGTGCAGCAACCAGTGGCCAGGACCTCTGGAGCAGCCCTGCAGGGCAGCCTGCTGATGCAGCCGCTCCCCACCGCCAGCGGGGCGTGCTTCGTAAGCATCTTCCAGGGTCCTGCGTACCCCGTGTAGCAATACCACCGCACTCTTTGCCGCAGGTGACCAGTGACAACCAGTGCGGCCAGGCCAGTGCAGCTGCCCGCGGCACCTTGGTGTCCGCAGCCTCCACCAGCTGGGTATGTGTCATGGTTCTTGCACGGCTTGGAGTGATCTCGTGAGGTTGGAATCACCCAATTCTCGTACCATGTGTGCAGCAACCAGTGGCCAGGACCTCTGGAGCAGCCCTGCAGGGCAGCCTGCTGACGCAGCCGCTCCCCACCGCCAGCGGGGCGTGCTTCGTAAGCATCTTCCAGGGTCCTGCGTACCCCGTGTAGCAATACCACCGCACTCTTTGCCGCAGGTGACCAGTGACAACCAGTGCGGCCAGGCCAGTGCAGCTGCCCGCGGCACCTTGGTGTCCGCAGCCTCCACCAGCTGGGTATGTGTCATGGTTCTTGCACGGCTTGGAGTGATCTCGTGAGGTTGGAATCACCCAATTCTCGTACCATGTGTGCAGCAACCAGTGGCCAGGACCTCTGGAGCAGCCCTGCAGGGCAGCCTGCTGACGCAGCCGCTCCCCACCGCCAGCGGGGCGTGCTTCGTAAGCATCTTCCAGGGTCCTGCGTACCCCGTGTAGCAATACCACCGCACTCTTTGCCGCAGGTGACCAGTGACAACCAGCGCGGCCAGGCCAGTGCAGCTGCCCGGCACCTTGGTGTCCGCAGCCTCCACCAGCTGGGTATGTGTCATGGTTCTTGCACGGCTTGGAGTGATCTTGTGAGGTGGGAATCACCCAATTCTCGTACCCTGTTTGCAGCAACCAGCCGCCAGGACCTCTGGAGCAGCCCTGCAGGGCAGCCTGCTGACGCAGCCGCTCCCCACCGCCAGCGGGGCGTGCTTCGTAAGCATCTTCCAGGGTCCTGCGTACCCCGTGCAGCAATACCACCGCACTCTTTGCCGCAGGTGACCAGTGACAACCAGCGCGGCCAGGCCAGTGCAGCTGCCCGCGGCACCTTGGTGTCCGCAGCCTCCACCAGCTGGGTATGTGTCATGGTTCTTGCACGGCTTGGAGTGATCTCGTGAGGTGGGAATCACCCAATTCTCGTACCATGTTTGCAGCAACCAGTGGCCAGGACCTCTGGAGCAGCCCTGCAGGGCAGCCTGCTGACGCAGCCGCTCCCCACCGCCAGCGGGGCGTGCTTCGTAAGCATCTTCCAGGGTCCTGCGTACCCCGTGTAGCAATACCACCGCACTCTTTGCCGCAGGTGACCAGTGACAACCAGTGCGGCCAGGCCAGCGCAGCTGCCCGCGGCACCTTGGTGTCCGCAGCCTCCACCAGCTGGGTATGTGTCATGGTTCTTGCACGGCTTGGAGTGATCTCGTGAGGTTGGAATCACCCAATTCTCGTACCATGTGTGCAGCAACCAGTGGCCAGGACCTCTGGAGCAGCCCTGCAGGGCAGCCTGCTGACGCAGCCGCTCCCCACCGCCAGCGGGGCGTGCTTCGTAAGCATCTTCCAGGGTCCTGCGTACCCTGTGTAGCAATACCACCGCACTCTTTGCCGCAGGTGACCAGTGACAACCAGCGCGGCCAGGCCAGTGCAGCTGCCCGCGGCACCTTGGTGTCCGCAGCCTCCACCAGCTGGGTATGTGTCATGGTTCTTGCACGGCTTGGAGTGATCTCGTGAGGTGGGAATCACCCAATTCTCGTACCCTGTTTGCAGCAACCAGTGGCCAGGACCTCTGGAGCAGCCCTGCAGGGCAGCCTGCTGACGCAGCCGCTCCCCACCGCCAGCGGGGCGTGCTTCGTAAGCATCTTCCAGGGTCCTGCGTACCCCGTGTAGCAATACCACCGCACTCTTTGCCGCAGGTGACCAGTGACAACCAGCGCGGCCAGGCCAGTGCAGCTGCCCGCGGCACCTTGGTGTCCGCAGCCTCCACCAGCTGGGTATGTGTCATGGTTCTTGCACGGCTTGGAGTGATCTTGTGAGGTTGGAATCACCCAATTCTCGTACCATGTGTGCAGCAACCAGTGGCCAGGACCTCTGGAGCAGCCCTGCAGGGCAGCCTGCTGACGCAGCCGCTCCCCACCGCCAGCGGGGCGTGCTTCGTAAGCATCTTCCAGGGTCCTGCGTACCCCTGTGTAGCAATACCACCGCACTCTTTGCCGCAGGTGACCAGTGACAACCAGCGCGGCCAGGCCAGTGCAGCTGCCGCGGCACCTTGGTGTCCGCAGCCTCCACCAGCTGGGTATGTGTCATGGTTCTTGCACGGCTTGGGTGATCTCGTGAGGTTGGAATCACCCAATTCTCGTACCATGTGTGCAGCAACCAGTGGCCAGGACCTCTGGAGCAGCCCTGCAGGGCAGCCTGCTGACGCAGCCGCTCCCCACCGCCAGCAGGGCGTCAGCTTCGTAAGCATCTTCCAGGGTCCTGCGTACCCCTGTGTAGCAATACCACCGCACTCTTTGCCGCAGGTGACCAGTGACAACCAGCGCGGCCAGGCCAGTGCAGCTGCCCGCGGCACCTTGGTGTCCGCAGCCTCCACCAGCTGGGTATGTGTCATGGTTCTTGCACGGCTTGGAGTGATCTTGTGAGGTGGGAATCACCCAATGCCCGTACCGTGTTTGCAGCAACCAGCGGCCAGGAGCTCTGAGCGAACCCTCCAGCCTCTTTCTCCATCACCCGTTCCACCTAGGCTCACTGAAGATGTCTTTCTTCAGATGAGCCAGAAGATCAAGCAGCTGGAGAACGAGAATCGTCGCTTGGTGAGGCAGGCTGCCTTACAAAAGACAAGGGAAGCGACATTTCGGTCTCACCTGCACAAGATCTTCACTGCGGACCAACTGGCAGCGCTTTCGAGATCCAGCAACAGGGGGTCCAAGTGGTCTAATGAGACGGTGAAGAAGTCGTTGCAGATGCGGTTCGCGTGCGGCAGCACGGGCTACGACTTGCTACTGGCGGGGGCTTCCCATTGCCGTCGTCCAGAACACTGCGGCGGCGACTTGAGGGCAAGTTTGTTGTTAGGCTACTCAAGTGCTTCAAAGCTCCCCGTGGATTATTTGCAGATATAAGTTCCTTATTAGTAATTAGTGTTTTTGTATTTTACACAATTTTTTTTAAATGATGAGTTGGTGTCATGGTTCCTTTTTCACTTAGTTGCAGTGTGGTATGAAGGGGTAGATTATCCATATTGTGTTGGAATGATTCTCTCATCGCAGGCATACTAATGCTGGTTTGACCTCAGTATCTTGCATGCGTCGAGATGTGAATTCAAGTTTAGAGGGGGAGTGTTTTCTTCACTCCCAATTTTTGTAACCTTCCTGATGCGACCATGGAGGTAATTATGCTGACGGTGTCTAGGAGAGCACCCTGTGGTGATGATAGTCAAATGAGGCTCGTGGATTCCATACGAGCACTGCATGAACACTTGACTTGGGCTCGTGACAATAAGTGCCTCGGCAAACATTTGGGCAGTAGCTCATGACTAATCTCTGCACACGAATGGCCAAGATTAAACATTGTTTACAGCTCAGCACATGCTGCACATGTTGCCATCCCCAGCCTATGGCTATGCATAGTTCTCACGTGACGTCATTCTAGTCGCCATTCCCAGGTACTAAGCGTCCCATTAATGTAGTGGAAGGTAGGTTTGCACGCGCTCCTCGAGCGTCTTGCATCGTGCTCTTTATTCTGTAGAAGGCTGGCCGCACGTGCAAAGGACGCCATTGCTGGGTACTGGGTGACGTCAGTGCAAGCTATGTTCGGTGAACATTGGCAGCAGACCACGTGGCCACTTGTTCTGGCTACAAATTGAGGGGGTAAAGGATGCTCATTTTCGTCTTTCCTGCGACTACCACTGTGTCAAGAGAACAACTGTGTGTTCCATAGGTTATTAAAATCAAAAATTATTTTTATGCTGGATTTATTACAAGCAGAAATGTGG